>JAJOOR010023614.1:0-36389 GCA_036250505.1 Solanum acaule
TATGCTTATGAGAAAGATAAAATTAGACTTAGTGTCTAATTTAAATTTGGAGCACAAGATATGAAATTCGATGATACTTTTGTATTATATTAGAACCACAAAATTCTTGGAGTATATTTGATATTGTGGTTGTTGAGTTTCTCTTTTACTAGTATGAAACTACCAAATTATATGTATACTTGTTCAAAATGATTGAGTTCTTTTATGAGAAAGTGTCACTTAAAATGTTGTGATTTTTCATCAAAAGATATGTCAATTAAATATAACTTGTATAGACATGAATATTGGTGAATAGTCATTTGTCATGTTTTGTAAAAGAAGCATTTGGACTATATTGCCTTTATTGGACCCGATGAAACTTTGTTCATGGGTAGTTCTCTAACAATCAAATTGAAAGTTATGAAAAGGTCCTTCCGAAAAGGAAATTTGACAAGGTGATGACTCTAAACAATGTTTGTATCACACAAAATTGTAAGAAATAGGAACAAAATATTTGTGAGAAAAAGATACCTCGCGGAGAGCTTTTCAAACTCAATTTTTGTGACATGAACACTTGGGGCATGTCAATTACAAAACCTTGTACGGAAAACTAATCAACTTAGAAGTTTTGTCTAACTTTGAGCGCAATAAATAAAAATATTAAGTTTGTGTGGAATCTAAGTATGCTGAGCATTCTTATAAATCTGTTGAAAGGAATTCTAATCCCTTAGAGTTGATTTACACTAACATTTGTGATATGAAGTCAACAACAGACCTGGGTAAACCCCCTTTTTTGGTGAGGTAAGGCACCTCCCACTTTCTGCTAGAGCAAAAATGAAATAAATCGTGTATGTAATCCGCCCTCAAAGAGAGCTCAGCTCAAGAGGACTACATTCAATAGAAGAACGAATGAAAAAGGAATTCCTACAGGGAAAGGCAAATTGAAGGCATTGGGACAACATATTAGAATAGACAAACAAAGAAAGACAGAGATAGGGTGCATCGAAGAAGATGACTGGTGATTCTTCACTTCTTTCTTCTCTTCGTTCTCCATCTAAGTTCCTTATTGTTTCAACTGCAAACTCCGAAAAATGATCCCTCCTTATACTGCTTGCCTCATAACTTTCATTGACAATTGCATTAGAAACGACTATGTCTATTTGCTGAATGGTAAGGATGAAGCAATAGAAATGTCTAGACAATACAATATTGAAGTTGAAAATCAGTTGGGAAAAAGATAAGAAGTGATAGGGATGGAGAATATAAATCTCCTTTTGCAGAAATATGTTTGGCAAACGGATTTATCCATCAAACTACTGTCCTATTCACCTAAATCTAATGAAATTGCAAAATGAAAAAAAATAACCGAACTTTGAAGAAAATGATGGCTGCATTACTTCTAAGTTCAGATTTACCACAAAACTTGTGTGGAGGAACTATCCCTACTGTAAAAGAGAACAACAAAAAGTTGTCTTTTCAGAAAGAAAGCAATTTTGTTTGTTCAGGACACAATCTTTTCCATATGAGAAACGGAAAGGAAGGAAATCCAACTTGAAATATTTCAAAGTGTGGGGGTGTCTAGCCAAAGTCCAAGTTCCTATTCCTAAAAGGATTAAAATAGGACCTATGATTGTGGACAGTAAAATTAGACTTGAGTAGTCTAGTGAAGGGTCTAAAAGACCTTGGAAAGAAAAAAAACAATGTACTTAATAAAGAGATTCAAAGTCGTAGTAAATGTCAAAGGACATCTACTTTCTTCGAATATGATTTTGTAACATTTATTGTGTCTTCTTTAGACTCATCCTTTTGGAAAGATGGTGTCAATAGTAAGATTGATGCAATCTTGAGCAACCATATTGGAAGTTAATTGATCTTTTTCCAGAAAATAAACCTTTGGGTTCAAAGTGAATCTTTAGAAGGAAAATGAAAGTCGATGAAACTGTTGACAAATATAAAGCAAGACATTTTGTCAAAGGCTTTAGACAAAAACAATGTCTTGATCTTGTCGATATATACTCGTCAGTAACTAGAATTACATCCATTCGGATGTTAATATTATAAGTTGCAGTATATGACCTCTAAATTCATCAAAATGAATGTGAAAGCAACTTTCTTAAATGGAGAATCGGAGGAAGAAATTTACATGGAACAACCTGAGAGTTTTGTGGTTCCTGGTAAAGAAAAGAAAGTGTGCGAACTTGTTAAGTCACTTTATGGACTAAAACAAGCACCCAAACAATGACATAAGAAATTTGACCAAACCATGTTGGCAAATGGATTTAAGAATGATGGAAATGATAAATGTGTTTACATTAAAATCACACGGTCATTGTTTGTTTGTATATTGATGACATGTTGATCATCAGTAATGATACTAATGACATAAATGCTACTAAACGTAAGCTAGAAAGCAAGTTTGATATGAAAGATCTTGGAGTTGCTTATGCGATCTTAGGTATAAGAATCCTTAGAACTCTATAATGTTTAGCATTGTCACGGTCTCATTGCTTCGAAAAGGTACTTGACTAGTTCAAATATTTGGATTTCAATATTGTCAAGACTCCAATAAATGTGAGCTTTGCATTTCAAATGAGTGAAGGCGCAAGTGCTCACAATTAGATTGTGCTAGAGTATTGGGAAGTATGATGTATATCAAGAAGTGTACGCGATCAGATATAGTATGTGCTATTAGTAAACTAAGTCAGTTCACGAGTAATCCCAATCAAACTCATTGGATGGCAATGAAAAGAGTTTTGGGGTATTTAAAACATACTCAAAACTATGTCTTGCATTATAACGATATCCAGCAATATGGAAAGGATATAGTGATGCAAATTGGATCACCAAGATCAAATGAAGTAAAATCCACGAGGATATGTATTTACTCTTGGTGGAGGAGCAGTATCTTGGAAATCTTCCGAAAAAGACATGTATCACTAGCTCTACAATGATCTATGAGCTCCGGAATTTCTTGATAGATATTTTTTTTTGGTCCAAATCTTTGGGATCAATATGCATACACTTTGATAGTCAAGATGAAATAGGTAGGGCATTGAGCATGATGTATAAAGAAAAGTCTCATCATGTAAGAGATAGACACAATACAGTTAGAAAACAACTACTCTCTAGTGGAATTATCACAATTGACTATGTAAAGTCAAAGGATAATGTGCCAGATCCACTTACAAAAAGGCCTAACTAGAGAGAAAGTTGAAAGATCATCTAAGGGAATGGGCTTACGGCTTAGGACAAGTCATCATGGAGGTAACTCTATCTAGCAGACTGGAGATCCTAAGAAATAAATTCAAGGAGAAAAATAAAGTTGTGACTGACGGTTCGACATTGTCAATCAACTCAATCCATTCTGATGATGAAGAGAATGTTCAGGAACGAGGTTAAAACAATAAGGCTTGTTAATAAGTTAATAAAGCTTAAAGTTTTTAATGATTTGCTAAGTTTGGCAGACTTGACCAAATAGTGTATGTATGCGATTACACGGTTAGAAATCACCTAAGTGAGTGTGAAGTGTAAGCCACTTCAAAGAGAATTATTGTCAAAAGTCTATTCTCTATACACTTATGAAGCCAGGAGTGTTCATGGCTGAAACGAACACAACCGTAAGAACCATAAACGGTAAATGGTTAATTGTGTGACATATGGTTGTCTAGGTATACACTAAAGCTCGACGGTTCAAAGATATCGCATCTACCGATTGACCGAGTATATCCGACATATGTTCACTACGGAAAGTCCAATGGGAAACATACTTATCCAGATGCAATTAATTCTTGCTTGTAAAGTACACATACTTGTCCGTTTCATTATCTTGGAGTCATTCCCCATTTATGCGAGGTATTTTTGGGTTTCAAAAGGTGTGAATGGAAAATGAAGAGTTGCGACTTTTATGAAGAGTTATGACTTTTATGAAAAGTTGTGACTTTTATGAAGAGTTGTGACTTTTATGAAAAGTTTCGACTTTTATGAAAAGTTGTGACTTTTATAAAAAATTGTGATTTTTATGAAAAATTGTGACTTTTATGAAAGGTTGTGACCTTTACGAAAGATTGTGCCTTTTCCAAAGTTTTGTGACCTTTCCGGTAAGGCACAATAAGAACCTTTTCACACTATCCCTTTGTTTTGTATAAATTGAGGGATTTCCTCTCATTTTAGTTGAACTAATTCTTTTAGACTTCTTCTACTACTACTAAATCTAGTATTCTAAGTGTACTTTACGGCCATTGAGTGGTTCGCTGACACCATGGTTTTAGGTACCGATGCACCAGTGAGTAAGATCGTTCTATCCTGGGAGGATATATTCCATTAACCTCGGGTAGTTGAGGGGAATAATTTCCTTAAGGGGACACTGTGCATTCAGTGGGCTCGATTTTCTTTCTTTGAGAAAAATATTTTTATATTGTTTCTAGTCTGTTTCTAATTCTATTTTCTCTACTAGTTTTAATTTTCTAGTTTTGAAAATACTCTTTAAACATTGTTGTTTCTTACCAAGTTCTTCAAAGTTTTGTTTGAAGTATCTTAGGAATACAAGATGAACTACAAAAAGGAGATGGGAGTGTTGCGAGTTAATTTGTCCAGCATACGATATAGACTTGACAGTGTTTAGGGTGTGTTTCAAATTTATGCACTTTCTTATCCTTTGACAGTGTTTAGAGTTGTTGGCTATAAAGTTTCCTGAGAGACTGCTCCGTCAGCAAAGGTGATGTGCCCTACACGAACGGTCTACAAGGAGCCAATTGAAGCAGAAGACTCTCACACGATGACACAGTACAATTTGCAGGTAAGTTGGCAAAGGTCTGTGAAATAATTGTAGGTGCAACAACAAATAGAAGTGAAAAAATATCAATAGTAGTAGAATTAGTATGCTGGGAATTGAAAAAATCTTTATAATTGTGACTCTTTTAGTGCTTTTTTGCTTTACTAAAGTAATTAGGATAAGAAATGGAAATTGGTTTTCTATTTCTGTAGACTCTTAAATGGAGAAAGTAAATCACTTTAGCGTGAGCTGCAACATACATTAAGTGTCGTATTAGTTGCTAATTAAACCTTTAGCTTGATTTATCTCCTCAATTAAGGAGAAAAGACGTCAGAGCTTGTTTCATAACAACATTGGCACTTTCAGGAATACAAGTTTGGTGCGCAAGAGACTTCGATCTTGGAGCTGAGTATAGTAGTGGAATTTAGCGAGAAATGGGTTGTCGAGGGTCCCCACATCCTGGTGGGTTATTTAATTACTTTTGAAAATTTTGTACATTTCTTTCTGATTCTATTCTTTGCATATTTATTGAAGAAAACTACGAGGAAATGAAATTTGTAATTGCTAAAATCATTGAGAAGATTCATTGTAACAAAGGTAGAACACAAATTGGGACTCTTATGTTTCATGGGTTGGTGAGAAAAGAGATACCATGAGAATCGTTAAAGTTAAATTGTTCCTCTATTAATTTAAATGCGTCAATTTTCTTTACTTTTTTTCCTTTCGAAAAGTGACTTGTATCTCATTTTGGTGAAGGTTCCTGAATATTTTCGCTTCAAGTTTGAGCATTTCATGGTATAGTATATCTAATTAAATTGGAAAGCTAACATTCCATTAGCTTCTCAGTTCGAATTTCCTTTACGTCATTTCATCTTTATGAATAAAATTCAATTATGCAACAACTTACATGTTGGGCCCGTGCTAGCTCAGGTTAGGCCTATCTAGTATATATATAATGACTTTTGCATTGCCTTTACAAAATTGTAGTCTTCTTTTTACTGCCGTATATATAAAAGTTTTGTAGAAGTTACACCAATAATTGATCAATATATACTTGCCTTAGAAAATCTAATAAACCATTGTTAATTTCATGATCTATATTTTGCAGAGAAATAGTAATTATTTCTGATAGAAAAGCCTAATAATTATATTATCTACTTTACAATGTTGATTTAACATAATTTTTCACCTGTTCACTATTGTTCTCTGCGAAGTTTTACTGCAACATAAAAGTAAATATAATTTTTTGTGATGAATAATGTAATATATGTGAATGCAGTAAATATAATTTTTTTTTGTGATGAATAATGTAATATATGTGAATGTATTTACTTAATTACACCTTTATATGTATATTATTTATTTATTTTTAGGTATTAATGACTCACCTTAATGATCTATTAATTAGCATTGAAAAACTATTGGTATCTTTGTCAAGTATACTTAATATTGCATATTAATAGTTTTTCCTATCAAATTAGTTTATTATATGATAGTGTTAGTAATTATGGGTAAACTATATTATTCTGAATAACAATTAACTTTGTTAGGTTTACTTGATTTTTTTGTGTTTGTTTTTTAGTTTTTCTACAATAGATGGAACTAGGGATCATGCAAAATACAATAGTAATTTCATTTAGAAGCGGAAGAACAATGTATAACACATAATCTTATTATATAATAATGGTTTTTCTATATGTTTGTCATGATATTCCGTTATATGAAATACTTAGCAAACAGCACAACCACGCGACTTATTGCACTATGAAACCGTTGTTATTTAATAAGATTCAAAAAATGGAATAGAAATTGTTGTATATAATTTGATGAAGTTAAATGACACTTGTCTATTCTCACCAAGACAAGTAAGCCTCAATCCAATGAAAATGAATGTAAAGCGAAAGAAAATAAAGCAAGAACAAGACAAAGGCGGAAAACTTATTCATTCTAAACAACACCCCAAAATCTGATTGTAATGTGTACAAACCACTAATGTAAATACATAACTCAAAAGATAAATACAAGTCTCAAATGTCTTTGCTTTTCAAATAGAACAAAGCATAATAAAAAGAAAAGAGGGCCCGTCGAGATGACAAGCAGCTACCTCTCAAGTCGTTCAAAGAGCCTCGAAGTCAGAAGAAGAAGAAGAAGATCATATGGATCCAGGCTCGAAACCTACACAAGTGTAGAAGCAAGGAGTGAGTACCACCAACACGGCATCCAACAAGCAACCTAATAAACTAGGCAACCTAGCTAGAATCGAATACTCCTTTCCATCCAATCGAACCTCCACAAAATACAACTTGCATAGAAATCAGCCCAACCTAACAGTTCTACAATACACAAGTCTCAAGGCTCAAAAATCATAGACCAAAACTCACACTTCGACAATCGGTAAGAATCAAATGATTTACTCTCAAGTACAAAACATTTCAATAACAAATATTAACAGGTTCAATTCACATGTCAAATAAATCAGTCAAACGCATCAATTACCTCAATCATATGCATCAAATAAGTCAAAAATAAGCATCAAGTAGATTAATCACAAAGGTCAACATTTGCCGGAACCATTTCCCTTAGGCACAATGTCAGTAGCCGAAACTATTTTCCTTAGACTTTCACAAATTAACACTTGCCGGAATCATTTCCCTTCAGATTTATCACAAAATATCACTTTCTGGAATCATTTCTCTTTGGCATTTATATTACTAGTCGGAACCATTTCCCTTCGACATCCATATTACTAGCCAGAACCATTTTTCTTTGGCTTTATCACAAAATATCACTTGTCGGGACAATTTTCCTTTGACATTTATGTCACTAGATGGAACAATTTTTCTTTGGATTTATCAAGTGTCTCATCACGATGTTCAACAATCAATGCACAAAATAATATCACAGCACACGAAGAGACAAACATTCATACAATTCATGTCCACTTTCATCCATTCAAGCAATTCACCAATCAATCAAATAGGGGCCACAACAAGGCAATTCAAAATTTATCATTAGCATCAAGAAGCATTTTCATTTCCCCCCTTTTTGTTGGTTAACATTAATCAATTGGAGCAATTAAACCCTTCACCTTATTTACGGTTACTCCCCAACACATACACAATGAAGAATAGTAAACAAATCTACTAAATTGCAAAGTTTAAGAGATCATTTGCCTTAAAGTAACCAATAAATCAATTCAAAGCTTGAGTTTTCTCTTTCTGACTCACTTCCAAAGCTACACAATCTATAACAATAAAGTATTCACAATCTCTCTTCGGAAACAACAACACCCACATCAATTATTTAGAGACCTTAGTCAATCATCTTAGTACCCAATTTCAAAAAGAAGGATTGAATCTGAAAACCAATACTTAAAAATGGTATTTAAGGCTTTAGGAACTCATTAGTGAAAACCATTTCAAAAAATGAATCAAAATCACCATTTTAGATTGAAACTCAAGTTCTTGCAGAACCTTGCCATTTTCCAAATCAAACCTCAAATTAGGATGTTATAATCTATAAAGAATCAAAAGGAATTGAAATTTTAGGGTTGTAAAATCTTACCCAAATGATTTAGCCTAAGAAAATCCTTCACAAATCACCGACAAGGGTTTTCCATGCTCAAAATGGAAAATTGGGCTAAAACCCCAAAATTGCAGGTCAAAAGCCCCTCTCTAATGTGGCAAAAGTAAACTGCGTTAAAGACTCGACCTTCACAAAATTGAAGCCTCCTTCGCTTAAGCAAATGTCGCTTTAGTGATAGGCCCTTCTCTTAAGAGAATGTTGCTTAAGCGACAAGACCTTAACAACCTAGATATGCAAATAAACTTAACTCGAAGTTCCAGACTCAATGGACCTATCAAAATACGAATATGAGATCTCCATGACTTGACATTCGTGGAAACTACAAGAAACTAACACAACGCCTAAAAAGATAAAATTATCTCGGGACTTCTCAAATATTAAATAAGACCACCCCTAGGCCTAAAATCATTCCCCGAATCTAATAGAACTCTCGAAATTCCAATCCGAGCATCTAAACCTCGAATTTTGACCAAAGTCAATCCAAAGGTTAAATTTCTACAAATTCATAACTTGGGACCTCAAATCCTCAAAAAAGACTCCAAATATGATGCCGACAACCCACACAAATGAGATTCCACATTTTTGGACTGATGGAATTGACCGAATTTCATTCCGACACTCAAAACTCTAAAAGACACTGAAACCACTTTTAAGGAACTTAAGCCTTTCAAACTCAAAATTTACCAAATTCTCAAGGTTTGGAACTAACTTCTAAAACTCAATCAAGAATCAACTCGGGATCAATATCGGGAGGTAAAACCGGTAAATTTCACGAAAATACCAAAAATGACCAACAGAGTCATCACATTATCTACCACTAAAAACCATGTTCACCCTCGAAATAAAGCAAAAGAAAATACCTGAAGATTCGAAGAGATGAGGATATCTGGCAAACATATCTGACTCTGTCTCCCACGTCGTCTCACCAACTGAACTGTGCTTCCATTGTACCGGCATTGAAGCAATCTCCTTGGTTCTCAGATTTCGAACATGCCTATCAAAAATGGCTATAGGCTCCTCCTCAAAAGACAAGTCTGGACCCAATTCAACTGAATCAAGAGAAAGCATGTGGGACTCATCCAGCACGTACTTCCGAAGCATGGATGCATAAAACATCGGATGAACAACTGACAAGCTAGATGGCAAGACCAACTTATAAGCCACCTCTCCCACTCTGTTCAAAATCTCAAAAGGTCCAATGAATCTAGGGCTAAGCTTGTCCTTTTTTTCGAACCTCATCACACCCTTCATGGGTGACACTCAAAGCCAAACATGCTCACCCTCCATAAACACAAGGGGTCAAACTCTTCGGTTCGCATAACTCTTCTGTCGACTCTAGGCTGTCAATAGTCTCTCCTGAATCATACAAAAATGCTCCGTAGCATCTCTAAGCAAGTCTGTATTCAAAGAAACCATCTTAACTGAATCAAGCTAACCGATCAAAGATCTACACCGTCTACCATACAACACCTTAAATGGGGCCATCTGAAGACTGGAATGGTAACTATTGTAGTAGGCAAACTCTGTTAAGGGCAAATGTTGATCCCATCTAGCAACAAAATCAATCACACAAGCTCAGAGCATATCCTCCAACACTTGAATCATATGCTCAAACTGACTATCTTTTTGAGGGTGAAATGTTGTACTCATATCTAACTGAGTACCCAAACCATGCTGCAAAGGCTTCCAGAAATGGGAAGTGAACAAGGAACCTCGATTAGAGACAATAGAAATTGGGACTCTATGTAGTCGCACAATGAGGATGATATAAAGCTTGACTAACTTCTCTACCATATACTTCACCCGAACTGGGATGGAGTCGGAAGACTTGGTTAGCCTATCAAAAAGCACCCGAGTGGAGTCATAACCATCCAATGTAGTAGGAAATCCCACAACAAAGTCCATAGTGATCTGTTCCCAAATAGGAATAGACATCCTTTGAGATAAACCTCTCGGTCGCTGGTGCTAGCACATGACCTGTTAGCAAGTCAAATACCTAGAAACAAAGTCTGCAATATTCCTTTCCATTCCACACCACCAATAATCCTGACTAAGATCATGATACATCTTTGCCGCTCATAGATGAATAGAATATCGAGAACAATGGGCCTCCTCAAGAATCAATCTAATCAACTATCCTATCTTTGGCACAAAGATCCAACCTCCAATCCTCAAAAGACCATTAGAATCAAGGACAACCTCCTTGGCTTCCCCTCTAAATACTTTGTCTCAAATGAGACATAACTTCTCATCATCAAATCGGTGCTCTCGAATCTTCTCAACTAAGGAAAATGAGCCTCAATAAAAGTAATCAAACCACCCGTGTCCTCAGAAATCCACAACTGGATGAGACTGTTGGATAACCTATGAACATCTTTACCTAATGGTCTCTCCTCAATACTGATAGATACAAGACTCCCCATGCTAGAATTCTTCCTTCTCAAGGCATCAACCACCACATTGGCCTTTTCCGGATGATACAAAATGGTGATATCGTATTCCTTTAGTAGCTCAAGCCATTTGTGCTGCCTCAAGTTTAGATCCCTCTGATTGAAGATGCACTGAAGACCTCACAATCAACCCCATATAGATAATGTCACCATAGCTTAAACACTATCACCACAACTGTCGACTTAAGATCATGGGTAGTGTAGTTCTTCTCAAGGGTCTTCAATTGTCTAGAAGCATAGGCAAACACTTTACCTTTTTGCATTAGAACACCTCTTAACCCAACTCTAGAAGCATCACAGTACACAGTGAAGTCTACACCCTTCTCGGGTAAAGTTAAAACATGAGTTGAAGTTAATAAGGTTTTGAGATTTTGAAAGCTCTCCTCACACTTGTCAGACTACTGGAAGTTGACACTTTTTCAAGTTAATCTGGTCAAAGGAGATGTAGTAGTGGAAAAGCTCTGAATGAATCACAAGTAATAGCCTACAAGTCCCATAAAACTTTGAATCTCAATAACTGATGTGGGTCTGGTCCAATCTCTAACTGCCACAATCTTGGCTGGATCTACCCAAATACCCTCCCTGGACACCACTTGTCCGAAAAATGCAACTGAATCAAGCCAAAACTCACACTTTGAGAACTTGTCATATAACTTCTCTTCCCTCAATCTCTGGAGCACAATCCTCAAGTGCCGATCATCCTCCTCAGTCTTGGAGTACACCAAGATGTCATCAATGAAGCTATCACAAAAGAGTCCAAATAAGGCCGAAACACCTCATTCATCAACTCCATGAACGCTTCAGGGGCATTAGTCAAACTGAAAGTCATCATAAGAAACTCATAGTGTCCACAACGAGTCCTGAAAGCTGTCTTAGGGATATTTGATGCCCTAATCTTCAGCTGATGATAGTCGGACCTCAAATCAATCTCAGAAAATAGAGGTGCACCCTGAGGTGATCAAACAAGTCATCAATATGAGGAAGAGGATACGTTTTCTTCACGGTCACTTTGTTCAACTACCGATAATGAATTCACATCCTTATGGATCCATCCTTCTTCCTCAAAACCAACATAGGAGCACCCCATGGAGAAACACAAGGGCGAATGAACCCCTTACTCAACAAATCCTGTTATTGATCCTTCAGTTTTTTCAACTTAGCTGGAGCCATACGATAATGAGGAATAGAGATGAGCTTGGTGCCCGACTCAAAGTCAATGGCAAAATCTATATCCTATCCGGCGGAACACGTGGAAGACCGATAGGAAAAACATATGAAAACTCTCAAATCACAAGCACGAAATTCATGGGGGGTATCTCTACAGTAGTATCTAGAATGAAAGACAAATAGTATAAACACCCTCTATCAACAAATTTTTGAGCTCAATTGAATGAATGAGATAACTTTTATAGGGTAAGAACCACTAGCACACATCCACTCAACTCTCGGGACACCTGTCATCGCTAAAGTCATAGTTTTAGCATAAAAATAAAGAATCACATGATTTAGGGAGAGCTAATCCTTACCCAAAATAACATCAAAGTTTACCATCCCCTAAATGATGTCTACCCAAGTGCCATACCTAGTAAAAGAAACAATACAAGATCAATACACTCGATCCACCACTAAGGACTCACCCACTAGTGTAGAAACATGAATATGCACATATATGCAATCACACATCATATAAAACCCAAAAGAAAAATCAGTAGAAAAATAAAATAAAGTAGACTTCGGATCAAACAATATAGACGGAGGTCAATGGAAAACTGGGACAATACCTGCGATCACAACTTCAGAAATCTCAGCCTTAGGTCTCCCTAAAAGATCAAAACACTAGCCCTTTCAGCCACCTGAAATATAAGTAGAACCCCGACCTCTACCCTGTGGAGCTGTAGCACCCCTACCAGAAGTCCTACTATCTCTGCCGGTCTGACCTTTGCCTTGACCCCTGTTCGGAGGTGCTGATTCTCTAGCTAGAGCATTTGAATAAGTATGTTGGGGTCCTGAGTGAGCTAGTAGAGGACAATTCCAAATCATAAGACCTAGATCCCCACAACCATTGCAAGACCTTGACACAAATAACAGTTGTTGTGAACCAGATAAGCTACCATGGCCACCTCAACTAGAACCATAAGATCCTCAAGTTGACTGACCACTCTCAGCTGCTAGCATAGACGTATGAACTGACCCACGACACTAAAAGGAGCCACTACCTCGGTGTGAGCCCTTGCCTCCAGATGAGGCACCAAAAACTAACTAGACGAACAAGCCCTCTTAGGCTCTCAAAACTGCTATACAAGCATCAACTCTGCCTCCTTGGTGATGCTCACAATAGACTAGAAGGAAGCCCCCTCTTTGGCAACTCAGAATACATATGAATTTGTAGAGAAAGACAACTCACTCACAAACTTGCGAACTCTCTCTTTCTCATCTAGATTAATAGTCATAGCATGTCTAGAAAGCTCATAGAAACAAGCCTCATACTCAGTCATAGAAAAACTACCTTGTCTCAAGTCCTCAAACCTCAGTCGACTGTCCTCCCTCACACTCCAGGAATGAAGAGGTCCTAGAAAATCACTAGAGAACACATCCTACTCTATTGGAGGAGACCCAATGGGTCTAGACCTCCCAAAAGTCCTCCACTCTCTAGCGCGTACACACATTATAAGTGCAACAAAACAAACACCACGAGCATCCACCATACTCCCTGCCTCAAGTATCTCATTGAAAAAAGTCAAGAACTCATGAACATCCCCGCTCTTTCCACCCTGAAACTAAGGTGGTTTCATCTTCTGAAACCTCTCATAGCAGTACTGCTCAACTATTCTCAGAATAACACCAGGAGCAATATCAACACCCTCAACCGGTGCAAGAACCACTGGTGGGTGACCCACGTGATCCTAAATACCTGGACTCTACTGATGTCCTGAATTCTGCACTCCTAATTTAATTTGAGAACCATATGGTGCACCTGTCGCACCACCTTTAGAGAAGTTCTCCATCACACCAAGCATCCTTAACAAAATCTACTAAAACAAGAAAGATATAAACCGAAAAGGAACCTATTCCTCAGCAACTTCAACCCGTGGCTCAGGTGAAGCCTCACTTGTTCTGCCTTTGGCTGGTGCCGCTTTATGGGGATGACCTCTAGCCGATGCTACTCCACGAGCACGACCTCTAGCTTTGGCCCTACCTATACCCCTAGCTGGGGTCTCAACAACAACCTCGGGGATTGCCTCCCTTCTACCACTAGAAACATAAGCTCTGGTTCTCGGCATCTGCCAAAATAACACGCGGTAACTCAAGACTAGTGAAGGCAACCACACATGATAAGAAAGAATAAAGAAAAGAAAGTCTCCTAACATTCTTCATATCCTCTCGAATATAAGTACATACATCTCTGTATCAATCCTTGAGACTCTACTTAGACTTGAGTTGTACACAATGAGACCTATGAACCTAGCTTTGATACCATTTTCACGACCCAAAAATGGAGGGGATGACACTTGACTAATTCCACCAAGACAAGTCAGCCTCAACCAAATAAATATGAAAGAAATGAAAAAGAAAATAAAGCAAGAAAAAGATAAAGGTGGAAAAATTATTTATTCTATACAACACCCCAAAAATCTGGTTGGCACGTGTACAAGCCACTAATGTAAATACAAAATTTAAAAGATAATTACAAGTCTCAAATGTCTTTGCATCTTAAATAGAACAAAGCATAATAAAAGGAAAAGAGGGCCTTCCAAGATGACAAACAACTACCTCTCAAATCCTTGAACGAACCTTGAAGTTAGAAGAAGAAGAAGATCTCATGGGTCCTTGTTTGGAACCTACACAAGTGTAGAAAAAAGGAGTGAGTACAAACACAATACCCAACAAGCAACCTAGTTGGAATTGAATACTCCTTTACATCCAACCGAACCTTCACAAACTAAAACATGCATAGAAATCAGCCCAATCTAATAGTTCTACAATACACAAGTCTCAAGGCTCAAAGATCATAGAAAAAATGTCACATTTCAACAACCGACAAGTATCAAATCATTTACTCCCAAGTACAAAACATTTCATTCACAAATATCAACATGTTCCAATTACATATCAAATTAAACAATCAAACACATCAATTAACTCAATCATATGCATCTAATAAGTCAAATATAAGCATAAAGTAGATAGATCACAGAGGTCAACATTTGCCAGAACTATTTCCCTTCGGCACAATGTCACTAAGCGAAACCATTTTCATTTGGCTTTCACAAAATAACACCTAACATAAATATTTCCCTTCGGCATTTTGATAACTAGCCGGAACCATTTCCATTCGGCATTATCATGAAATATTACTTGCTAGAACTATTTTCCTTCGACATTTATATCACTAGCTAGTACCATTTCCCTTCGGCATTTATATCACTAGTCGAAACCATTTCCTTTCAGCATTTATATCACTAGACAAAACTATTTCCCTTCAGTTTTATCAAGTGTCTCATCACGGTGTTAAAAAATCAGTGCACAAAAGTAATATCACACCACACGAAGAGATAACAATTCATCCAATTCAAGTCCACTTTCATGCATTCAAGCAATTCACCAATCAATCAAATAGGGGCCACAACAAGGCAATTCAAAATTTATCATTATCAACAAGAAGCCTTTTCATCCCCCCCCCCTCCATTTTGTTGGTTAACATTAATCAAGTGGAGCAATTAAACCCTCCACCTCATTCCCGATTACTCCCCAAAACATAGATAATGACGAGTAGTAAACCATTCTTCTAAATTGCAAACTTTAAGAGATCACTTGCCTTAAAGCAACCAATATTTCAATCTGACGCTTGAGTTTTCCCTTTCCGACTCATTTTTAAAGCCACACAATCTATATCAATCAAGTATTCACTATCACTCTTCGGAAACAACAATAACCACATCAATTATTTAGAGAACTAGGTTAATCATCTCAAAACTCAATTTCAAATAGAATCTTTGAATCCGAAAATCAATACTTGAAACTGATATTTAAGAACTCTTTAGTGAAAACCATTTCAAAAAAGGAATGAAAATCATTTCAAAATCACCATGTTAGATTGAAACTCAAATTCTTCCAAAACCTTGCAATTTTCTAAAACAAATCCCAAATTAGGATGTTAGAATCCATAAATAATCAGAAGGAATTAAACTTTTATGGTCATAAAAGCTTACCCAAATGATTTAGTACAAGAAAATTCTCACAAATTTTCTCCAAGGGCTTCCCAAGCTCAAAATGGAAAATGTGGCTTAAACCCCAAAATTGCACGTCAAAAACCCCCTAATGTCACAAAAACGACTAGGGTTCGCAAAGTGAACCCCACTAAAAACATGGCTTTCACGGATGCGAAGCCTCATTCGCTTAAGCAAAGGCCTCTTTAGTGACAGGCCCTTCGCTTAAGCGATATGACCTTCGCAAAAGTGAGTCCAGCAATACTAGAAAACATAGCCAAGTCTCAAAAATTGAAAGGACCCTCGATATTTGTTCGGAACCCCGTACACACATATTAGATATGCAAATCATCTAATCTCAATGTTCTAGACTCAATGGACTCGTCGTAACCTAATTTCGAGATCTCCTTGAATCGATATCTGTGGAAACCACAAGAAATTAACACAACGCCTAAAAATGCTAAAATAAGCTCGGGACCTCTCAAAAATAAACCAAGATCACTCCTAGGCCTAAACTCATCCCTCGATTCCAACAGAACTTTCGGAATTCCAATCTAAGTATACGAACCCCAAATGTTTTCCAAAATCAATCCAAAGGCTAAATTTCCACGAATTCTAAACTTGGAACCTCAAATCCTCAAAAAGACTAAGAATCTAAAACCGACAACGTCACAGATCAAATTCCACATTTCGAGACTAATGAAATTGATGAAATTCAATTTCGATACTGAAACTCTAAAAGACACTGAAAACCACTTTTAAGCAACTTAAGCCTTTCAAACTCAAAATTTACCAAATTCTCAACTTTTTGCTCAAGGTTAGTAACCAACTTCAAAAACATAATAAAGAAACAACTCGGGGTCAATATCGGGAGGGAATAATGGTAAATTTCATGGAAATACAAAAACTGACTAACCGGGTTATTAAATTAAAGATGAAAACCTTCTCATATAACATAAAACCAATGGGATACCACTTTGGAACGGCTAGAATTCTAACCTTGTGTTAGGGCCTTGGGCCAAGGGACAATCTCAGGTAGACAATTTCTATGGGGTGTAGGCCTTCGAAAAGGTAACAGAGGCGTCAAAGGTTTTCTCGATATGATGGAGATTGTCCCTCAAGTGCAAAGGTAGAAGGGAGCTTAAAAGCAGAACTACCCATCGAGCAAGGACATAAGTCAACCTTAGTGATTTGACGGTGCCGAGTGGAAGGGCTGTCGCTCAACGGATAAAAGTTACACTAGGGATAACATGTTGATTTTCCTCAAGATCTCACATTGACGAAAAGGTTTGGAACTTCAATGTCGATTCTTCGCCACCAGGGGCTGTAGTATGTTCCAAGGGTTGGGCAGCCTCTTTCTTGAGTGTGAGTTAGATCTCCAATTAAGCCTCTTAAAGTTACAATCTGTTATTAGTTTGAAAGTCAATATTCACTTGACGTAAAATAGAAAAAGTTTCATTAATGAATAAAGAAAGTCATTAAGCACTACATATGTATTCTTTCTATCAGAAATAACAATAAATAATGAAACTAATCGGCAAAGAAATGACAACGTGATGAAAATTAAATTAAAGAAATTAATAACTTTGGAAAAAGAACAACTAAATATTGATTGAGATCTTCGACTTATTTGAAGACAAAGACTAAATAAAAATGTAAAATGCCTATTCACATATATGTATCTTTATAGATACACAAGGTCATCTCAACAAGTTTGGAGGCCTTAAGCAAACTTTATGGAGAGGCTTTATTTTTTATAGTTGTTATATAAAAATTGAACAACTATAAAATACTCAATGTAATCCTACAAGTGAATTCTTGAGAAGGTAGAATGTACGCAGACCTTAAGAAGTAAAAGTGTAAACAATGAATATTTTTAATAAAAATATAATATAATGTTAGAATAATAAAACCCGATTCAATAATTTAAAAAGTTTATATAATTATATTGAAATTGTTGCATTGAATTTTATAAGTTGATATAATGATATTAAAATAACATTGATTTATTGTTGTGCTTGAAATTTAAAGAATACACCAAATTTTATTTTTTATAAACACATAACAATAAATTTTACATAATGCAAAAAAGTATGACCGTTTGGTAGACTTTAGAATATTCAATAATGAGAGAATAAAAATAGAAAAGAGAATAAAAAAGAGAAATGTATGAATAGTAATGTTGCCCAAAATTTAAATAAGTCAACAAAATAGGTAGGCACATAAGAAAGGATGGACAATTAACTAAAACTATTTCATTTCTCAATTATTACAATGACATCCACATTAAATAAAGTAAACATTTAGTATTATACTTTCTACTCAATGTTTTTTCAAATCTATCAATATATAACACTATTTTATATTTCAATTATTACAATGACCTCTTGATGAGTGGTAGAATTGCACTCATTTTAGGCCTATTTAGCTTAATAATTAGTGTCCTCAATGCCTAATTTTTTCCTATTCTGATGATAATTTGATGATTTGCAGCTATGAAGGATAATGGACAAGGCAAGGATGAATGTGTGAAAGAATGACAAAAAATGCAAAATGAAGTGGAAACTGCACATTGAAGATCGCCAAACAAGAAAGGCGAATTTCCTAATGAGCATGGCCTTGCCTAAATGGATAGTGCATGTAACACCTCCGATTCAAGAAAGGATAGGAAGTGGTTTAACTGACTTGTCAAGATAAAAAAACTGGACCATGGGACCCTCCATTTCGCCCAAGATAGGCCGTGAAGGGGACCATGGTCCGTCATGGTGCTCACGAAAAGAAGGCAGAACCTGCCCCAAGTAGGCTCCTTCCCACGGACCCCTAGATGGACAGGGAGATGAACCGTACAAGTGGTCGTGAAGGGTTCAAGTCAGTAGGGGTTCTCCTTGAGCCAGTGGTCAAGGACCAGAGGCGTCAAAACGGCCCGTGAAGCTTCACATGGACCGTGAAGTCGTCCGTGAAATGTTTTTCATTAGACTTAGGGCTCGTTTGGCCATGGGATATGGTATCATGATATGGAATCATTATATGATATCATAATATGGAATTATGAGATGAAACTAAAGTTTTGTTTGGACATGCAATATGAAATTTTTGTGTTGTATATTTTCTCATAAACATAAGAATCCCATAAGTTGTAAAACTATTAAAATAGCCCCAATTGTTTATTCAATCTTACTGAGTATACAAAAAATTATAAAATCACATAATAAATTATTACAAAGCTATTTGTTCTACAATTATGTAACTGTTTCATCTAACTTTAATTCGTCAAACTCTAATTCAATAAAAAAAATTGAACATAAATTGTAGTGTACTAGTCTTTAATATAATCCTCCCTCATAGTACGGACAATTTCCTTACGTTGAACTTGCATTTCTCAATCATGTGACTGAGAAGACGAACTAACATTGTTACTTTGAGTTGTAATAAATACAAAATGGTAGAAGTAATAAATTAGGTGTTGGAGTAAATGAAGAGAACAAATTTATTACTCAACAATCGGTTGGTGTGAGTTAAAGTGACTATATGTTGGTGAGAATAATAAATTTTATGTCAGTGAAAATAATAAATTTTATAAAGTAATGATGTGATTATAAATTTTATGTATATATGAAATAAATGGTTAGTAGATATAAATATGGGGTTGTTTTAACAAAATATAAACTTGTAGATTAATTTTTGTATTAAAAATATCTCAAATCATGATATGGAATTCCCATATCATGGTTTTTGGAGAATGTGAAATCACATCTCATGATATGGATTCAACGTAAAATCGCATGTCCAAATGCTGATTCCATCTCACAATTCCATATTGTGATATGGTATCGCATGACCAAACACCTACTTAGAGTGTAGTGTCTAACTTCAAATGATCATATCATTGAGCACAAAATGAATTCGGTGGCCCATGACCTATCAAATTAATGATGTTGAGTCCTCTTTCCAAGTCCCCCTAGTTTGCCTAATTCCAAGCTCGGAGTAAAAACTTATGCCCAAAATGGTAAAGCCCTATAAGGTAGGTTTTCTTCATGACCCATTTGACGGGCCGTGGTGCTGATGGCGACCCATTTTGGGCTTCCAGTGACCTAATACAACACTTTTAAGTTAGGGGCTGTAGGGTCTTTTCCTAACTGTCTTGATTCAATACTATGTCATTTTTCCTTCTACCTAAAGCCCTATATAATGATTTTAAACCCCCAAATCACCCAAACTCAATTAATTCTCTTAAATTGTCAAAAGAATATCAAGCTCCTCTTCTCAAATATTTCTCTCTCTAGAAGTTGAAGAAGAAAGCTAGGGTTTCAAGATCAAGCCTCCTAATCCTCAATTGCTTTCAAACTTTTGGCATCAGGGTATGATAGTTTTCCTCCATGGAGCCCTTTTCTCCATGGAGTTCCCAAATTCTCCAATTTTGTAAAGTTAGATTCCCCAATCATGTTAGAGGTTTCTTCAATCGCCATGGGTTCTCTTCAATGTTGGTTCAATTGATTGTTTTATGACTTTTTATGAATGAATTGAAGTAGTTGCTTTTTTTAAAGATGAATCCCCATGAACTCATGCATAACCCATGTTTTCTAAGCCATTATGAAATAATGTGGGTCGTAAACCATGAAAGATGAATTTATGAAGATATGCATGTCCTTTTGAGGAGATTAATGTAATGAAGTTGAGGATGCATTGACTATGAAAACATGATGAACCTTATGAATTATTGAAAAAAGATGCATGTTCACGAAAGTATGTTTATGACTCAGAAAGCTTATAGATGAGATTGTTTATATGTTCTATGAAGCTTTGCCACATAACATGAATGACATCTAGATTTGTCCTCAATGCTTTTCGGGCTATTTTCCTAATTGGTCTTGATTAGTATCGTATCCGGATATGCCATCAATGATTAGAGTCAACAATTTCAACACTATTTTTGTTAGTATTAGGGGCATCTCTAGCATGAAGTGAATGACTATGGGCCATAAAAGCTATGATTAAAATATCATGGATGGTGAAAGGCCTTCTCACCCATGGTCTAAGGAGCTATATTATGATAAGACAAGTGGACACTACCCATGTCTTTTAAAGATAAGACAAGTTAAGATTAATAACTACTCTGTGGGATTTATACTTAGCTCCTAGAGGATATTGAGATTGAAGCTCCATCGTGTTGAGGCCGGGTCTCTAGTAACAATCTCCCTATCCCTTAAGTATGTTCCCCACTACCATTATTGTCTAGATAGGAATTAGCTAATGGATCCACTTTAGCTTAGATTCATGGTTCTACCTTGGTAAGTAGGAGAACCCTTTTCGGTGTGGGAGACACCGAGATTCCATGTTATAACTCACATGGTCTCTATATCGGTTAAGGCTACTTCCCATAATAATAATGAACTAAGGTTACTTCAAGTAGTATCTCACCTATATTCAAAGATGGGTTTACTTGTATTGATCATGATTTCATTTTATATTTTCTAACCCTTTTATCTTATGTTTTAACTTGGTCTTTGCATATCACTATAATGTCCTTTTTATCATGATTTCATAATTTTATGCATTGCTATCATAATTGGTACGTGTTTGTACTAATGCATAATCTTGCACATCGTTCACCCATGTAGGGTTCGATGCTCTTATCCCGCATCTTCTTGACTAGGGATCTATTAGTATGAAGATTGAAGATTAGTGAGTTCTTATGTTCCGAGGACCAATACTTTACTTCATTTATGTCTTTATTCATCAAATTTGGTGTTCATTCAAGAATATTAGATGAGCTTGAGCTCCAATTGGCGATTCACCTGTAACACCTTCGAATCAAGAAACCTAGAAAAGAGTGTCAAGTGGGATGTCACCATCCCTCCACTGAGCGATGGCACCCTTCATGGGCCGTGAAGGGCACCACAACTCATAGTGCTCGTGGGGGATTAGGAAGTGGTTGTCTAGGAAGGGCTCCCCTCCCATGATCAATTAGATGCTTCGTGAAGGGCACCACGACTCGTGGTGGTGCCTGTGGTAAAAGGGACATGGTCATTCCCAAGGCAGGCCCCACACGGCTTGTGAAGAGCCAAACGGGTCATGGTGGTGGCCGTGAAGAGGAGCCAAAATCCCCCAAATCACTGGTCCAGGGTCACGATGGCCCAGACGACTCGTGAACCTTGAGACGGCTCGGGTGGGCCTCCATTTGAAGGTTTGCATCAATTGTAAGCCAGGGTCAGTTGGGTCTTTTCCTAATTATTTTATTATGATACTATGTCATTTTACCCGTACCTAGGGCCACTATATAACTATTTTTAACCCAAAATTCACCCCATTCAAGTCATTCTATTAAATTTAGCAAAAATGATCAAGTTCTACATCTCCAAAATATTTCTCTCTCTAAAAACTTAAAGAAGAAGGGTTAAACCTAGGGTTTCAAGGAAAGTTTCCAATTCCACCATTGAAGGCAATCTTTTGGCGTTAAGATACGATAGTTTTCATCCATGGATTCCTTCCATTCGTGGAATTCCCAAATTCTCCTATTTTCAAAGTTAGAAATCCCCAATTGAATTAGGGTTTTTCTAATATGTTATGGGTTCTCTTGATTATTGATTTAATTGATTGAATTATGATCTCTTATGCATGAATTGAGTTAATTCTATGATTTTATGATGATTCCCCATGAACCCATGTAATTTCCATGTTTTCCAAATTATGATGATATGATGTGGGTTTTGGATTATGAATTAAGAGTTTATGAAACTAAGCATGTTCTTATTGGATTTATGTAAATGTTTTAAGGATGCTTTGACAGTGAAGTATCAATGATAATGTTGTTGTTGTGTTGTTGAAAGGATTTTCTCATATACACATGAAAGTATGATTGTGAAAGGTTTTCTCACATAGTTAGGATTCTAAGGTTGAAAGGTTTTCTCACCTAAATGAATCAAAGATAAGGAGCTATCCTAATGAAACCTAGCTTGCATTGGTTATTGAATGATACCTTTCCATGGATGACTTATGACCTAGATTGTATTGACAAGATGGAGTGCCCTTCCATGGATAATGAGAACAAGTAAGAAAATGACTATTCCGTGGGATTTATGCTTAGCACCGAGAGGATATTGAGATGGAAGCTCTCCCCTGAGTAGAGGCCGGGTTTCTAGAAGAAATCTCCTTATCCCTTACATAGATGATTGTCTAGATAGACATTAGCTAGTGGATCCACCTAAGCTAGAAGTTCATGGTCAATACCTTGACAAGTAGGACAATCCTTTTTAGTATGGGAGACACCGGGGGATCATGTTATAGCTCACATGGTATTTATGTTTGTTAAGGTTAATTCCCATAATAATAATGAACTAAGGTTACTTCAATAAGTATCTCACATGTGTTCAAAGATTTTAAAGATGTTAGCTTGCATTGACCATATTTTATGACTTATGTCTTTTTAACCTTTTTATATTATGTTTTAGCTTGGTCATTGCATGTCATGAAATGTCCCTTTTTACGCATGTTATCAAATGTTTTACGCGTGGCTATAATACTTGGTACATGTTTGTACTAACATATACTCTTGCCTATATATTCCCCAAATGTAGGGTTCGACAGTCAGGGTTCTCATTTTCGTGGCTAGAGGTTGATTTTGAGAGATTTGGAGCTTTGGTGAGTCCTCATGCTTCGAGGATGGATTTTCATTGTTTTCTATTTTCTTTCTTACTTTCAGTTTTGGACATGATGTATGGGCTAGGATCAATTTCACTCTTAGGTACTAGATGGTTAATGAGACAAGTGTTTAGACTTCCACTTTTCTTTATAAACTTTCATATATTGAAATTGTCTTTCAAGTCTTTCCATTCTATTTCTTAAGTTATGAATGCTAAGTTGCTTGAATGGGGTTTCTCAGGGTCCTATGCACCATGTTACGCCTAGGGGGTACCTTGGGTCGTGACATCAACGTACATGTTCGGTGACATAAGTCAAAACTGCCAAACGGGCCTAATATAACAAGGCCAAGGTTCTTTTAAAATTCAAAAATCAACCCCTTTAATATTTTGAAATAGTTTCATTTCCTTTCTCTTACATTGCATCATTTGAGTTTTTATGAGTCCTCTGTGTGTGATTTTCCTCTTTGTCCACTTGGGAGGGCTAACTCGACAAGCTCGAGTAGTTTTTTGCTTGCCTTCACTGTCAACCCAACAACATTTACTTATTATTTTCGAGTTATGCTTCATACTAAGGTTGATTTTCATTTTCTACTGAGTATTTTGAGCTTTAAATTGCAATGTAGGTGTGAGATTGAGTCCATTAGTTGATATTGTATGTTAGATTTCATTGGGTAGCTTTGTTCTGTGTGTATTGAACTGTACCCATAAGTCATTTGCATGTGTTTGCCTGTAGAATGATTATCTTGGTTGTGTTGGTTGAATTTTGAAATTCAAATGATAGTTTTGCTAGATCTAAGCTTTATTTGATATGGGTGAAGTCCGAGTACCCCAGTGGTGACCTAATTGCATGATTTGGCCTAATGATAGATAGGGTGACTACTTTCTTAAGGGAAAATCATCAGTTTGAGCAATACTTAGCTAGATCTTGGGGAAGTCGGAGTACCCATGAGTAGATGAACATATAGGTGGATATTAATGATGTTAGGGTACTTGTTTTACTGCGTATGTTAAGTTTAGCCGTAAAAATTAGGCATTGGGGTGAATACTTCTTGTTAGGCGGGCTTGTCTTAGCTCACCAAGGAGGTTAGGCGAATCACTGAATAAGCCCCAACTCGCCTCCTTTAAAATATATGTGACCTTGGGTGTTGTTCCATTCTGTCGGCTTGTCTTCATCCTCCAAACCCACTTGGTGAATCACCGAGTGGGAGTGGATATCACCCTTGAGGCCTGTTTCTTTTCAAATTGCACTATCAATTTTGGTGGACTTATCTTATCCCGCTGAAATCAACTTGGCGATTCACCGAGTTGGAATTGATTCTACCCTTTTTTCCTGGTTCTTGTGATTTCTGCTACTGTCTAATTTGGCGAGCTCACCTGAGCTTGCCAATCCTGTTAGGCGATATGCCTTCCCATTAAGCGATTAACTATTTTTTGGAATGAGTTTGATTTCAACTAAACTTCACAAATCTATGTTTGAATATGTGCTTTGCAAGTAATGGCGCAAAGAAAAGGTAAGCAAATGGTTACATCTGACATATAGTCATATAAAGACTCCCCTCCTCCTCCTCCTCCTCCTCTAAAGAGACACATGGGTGTTTCTATAAATGAGCCATCTGAGGCTCCTCGTCGTCAAGAACCTACCACTCCAAAAAAATCTACCCAAGAGAGGGTGCAAACCTCAAAGGGGTTTGTAAGGAAAAGAACAAAAATCTGGCCCAAACTAGTGCAAGTGTAACACCTCAAATTTAGAAAGAGAGAGAAACTTTAGTTCTTCAGAAAATTTGTTGCTAGTTCCGATGAAGCCATCTACGACCCGTGGACTGACACATGGACCGCAGGCCAGCTCTATTGTGGGCTAGCCCAGGTTCCCAAAAATGATAAGTTTCAGTACTTTTTTGACGATTCACCAGGACGGTCCGCCATTCAATGCACGAGCCATAGGTAGGTCTTGTAGGTGAGTCCCAGACTTAGAGAAATTCTAGGGTCAAAAGTCAAGACCCACTATCGAACCCACGACCTATCGATAGACTACGACCCATGGGTGCGTCCTATCATTCAAGGCCATAAAGCTGGTCTCTGAACACCAAACATGGCCAACCAGTACGGTCCGTGGTCTGACCAACGGACCGTAGGTCGTGCCATCAACAAGTCTGGACAATTATTTTCTTAGGGATTTTGGGGTCTTTTCCTAATTTTTCTAACCTAATACTATGTCGTTTTACCATTCACCTAAAGCTCTATTTAAGTATTTTTATCACCAAATTTCCCGAATTTAAATCATTCTCTCAAATTCCTAAAAGAAGAACAAGTTTTCCTCTCCAAAATATTTCTCTCTCTAGAAAGCTTGAAGAAGAAGGAGTCAACCTAGGGTTTCAATTCAAGCCTCTAATTCCACCATTGATGGCAAGCTTTGAAGGAGTCAACCTAGGGTTTCAATTCAAGCCTCTAATTCCACCATTGATGGCAAGCTTTTGGCATTGAGGTATGATAATTTTCATCCATGGAGCCCCTTCCTGTATGGAGTTTCTAAATTCTCCAATTTACAAAGTTAGAAATCCCCAATTGAGTTAGGGTTTTTCTTTCATGTCATGGGTTTCTTTTAATGTTGATTTACTTAATTGATTTATGAATTTTTATGCATGAATTGATATAATCTCATGATTTTAAGATGAATCCCCACGAACCCATTCTTAACCCATATTTTTAGATAGTGATGATTGAAAGTGGGTTTTGAACTATGAAAGGTGAATTATGGAATTATGTATGTTCGTATGGAATTGATGATATATGATGTATATTGCTTTGAGAGTAAAAGCATATATGTTGTTGTTGTGGTTAACTGTTTTGAAAGGATTGCTCTACCTCATGGATGAATGTGAAATGTTTTCTCACATAAAGGATTCTAAGGTTGAAAGGTCTTCTCACCTAAAATGAATCAAAGTTAAGGAGCTATTCTAATGAAACCTAGCTTGGATTGATAACTTAACTGTGCCTTTCCATGAAAGACATATGACTTAGCTTGGATCAGCAATACAACGTGCCCTTCCATGGATAATAAGAACAAGTTAAGAAAATGACTATTCCGTGAGATTTACGCTTAGCACCGAGAGGATATGGAGATGGGAGCTCTCCTGTAAGTAGAGGCCGGGTTTCTAGTAGCAATCTCTTTATCTCATACCTATGTGCCCCCATAAGATTATATTCTTAGATAGACATTAGCTTATGGATCCACACAAGATAAAAGTTCATGGGCTTACCTTGGCAAGTAGACACCCCTTTTTAGTATGGGGGCAGACACCGCATTCAGTGTTGATAGCTCAACTGGTCTTATATGTCGATTAAAGGTAAATCTCCCACAATAATGAACTAAGTTTACTTCAAGAAGTATCTCACAAGTGATTTAAGATGATGTCTATTTGCGTTGACCATGTATTATGACTTATGTCTTCTATCCTTATTATATCATGATTTAGCTTTGTCTTTGCATACCATGAAGATATCTCCTTTAAGCATGTTTTCAAATGTTTTATGCATGTCTATCATACTTGGTACATATTTTGTACTAACACATACTCTTGCCTACATTTTACCTAAATATAGGGACCAACCTTACAAATTCACACTTCCTTGGCTAGTGATCTCATATAGAAGATTGAAGATTGGTGAGTCCTCATATTCCGAAGATTGTAGATCGGATGACGAAATTGGCTTATTTCATTCCCATAAAGGTTTCTTATTAGGTGGAGGACTATGCCAAGTTGTATTTTAAGGAAATGGTTAGGTTGAATGGAGTGACCTTATCCATTATCTCCGATCGTGGTACCCAATTCACTTCTCAGTTTTGGAAATCCTTCAAAAAGGGTTTTGGTACTCGTGTTAAGCTTAGTACAACCTTTCACCCAAAAATTGATGGGCAATCAGAGTGTACTATCCAAACTTTGGAAGATATATTGAGAGCGTATGTAATTGACTTCAAGGGTAGTTGGGATGATACCTTGCCTTTGATTATGTTTGCATACAATATTAGCTATCACTCAAGTATTGGTATGGCTCCATTTGAGTCTCCATATGGGAGGATGTGTAGATATCCTATAGGTTGGTTTGAGGTGGGTGAGGTTGCCTGGATAGGTCTTGAGTTTGTACATGAGGTTATGGAAAAAGTTAGGCTTATTAGAGAAAGGTTGAAAATGACTCAACGTTGACAAAAGTCCTACACCGATGTGAGGAGTAGAGAATTTGAGTTTGAGGTAGATGATTGGGTCTACTTGAAAATTTCACCCATGAAGGGTGTAATGAGATTTGGGAAGAAAGGGAAGCTTAGTTCCCGTTATATGGGCCCATATAGGATTCTGATGAATTGGCAAGGTTGCTTATGAACTTGAATATCCTAGTGAGTTGGCATTAGTACATCCAATTTTCCATGTCTCCTTGTTGAAGAAATGTGTTGGATATATGACATCTATAGTTCCATTAGAAGGTTTGTGAGTTAAGGAGAATCTTTATTTTGAGGAAGTTCTGGTTGAGATTTTAGACCGGCAAGTTAGTATGCTGAGAAATAAAGAAGAAGCTTCTGTGAAAGTTCGTGGTCTTACCTTGGCAAGTAGGACACCCCTTTTTGTTGTTGGGGTAGACACCGAATTCCGTGTTGATTGCTCACATAATCTTATATGTCGGTTAAAGTTAAATCTCCCACAATAATGAACTAAGGTTACTTCAAGAAGTATCTCACATATGTTTTTAAGATGATTTATATTTGCATTGACCATGTTTTTGACTTACGTCCTCTAATCCTTTTTATATCATGTTTTAGCTTCGTCACTGTATCTCATGAAGATACCCTTTTTTAAGCATGTTTTATACATGGCTATCATACTTGGTACATATTTTGTACTAACACATACTCTTGCCTACATATCCTCAAATGTAGGAATCGACTTTACAGATTTGCACTTCCGTAGCTAGGCATCCTATATAGAAGATTGTAGATTGGTGAGTCCTCATATTCCGAGGACCTAGCTTGATTCCCTTATTGTCTTTAATTTCATTTTTGGAACTTGATGTATTGGCTATGCCGTGACAAATTCTTATGTACTAGATGGCTTTGAGACGATGTGTAGACTTCTGCTTTTCTGTATAGTACTTTTATTTGTGGAAACTATCTTTTAAATCTCTTGATTTCTATAATCTTATCTGATGTATGCTAAGTGGCTTGTATGGGGCCTCTTGGGGTCTTAAATGTCATGTTACACCTAGGAGATACCTAGGGTCGTGGCAAACTTGGTAATCAAAGCACAAGGTTTTGAAAGGTCCTAGTAAGTCTCATAAGCTACGTCAAGTAAAGTCTTGTTCATTAGTGTGAAGAGCGCCACATTTACGAATGAGAGGCTATAATATGCTTAGGAAACTTCACTTCTTCCACTACTCTAAAGTCATGCGATAGATTTCAACACCATAATGTATCTCTCCTAATCCTTATATGTTGCTCTATAGTATATGGCCACTCGAAGGGCATATGCTAGAAGGAATGCGGGAGAGAATATGAATCAAGAGGCTCCTTCTGAAGCTCCTCATGTTCGGGTCGATCCTTTGGCAGAGCAAGTGACTAATGTGGAGTTAGGGCCGCTTTTCATGTATTAGCTCAAGTCATGATGGCCCAAGCCAATAGGGAGGTTAGAGTCCCCTTGAACCCTAATGTGGGTACGACGACATCTAGAGTGAGGACTTGACTAGAATGAATCCTCCGGAGTTTTATGGATCTAAAGTTGAAGAAGACCCTTAAGAGTTTATTGATGAGGTATATAAGGTGTTGATGATCATAGGAATGACGCCGAAGGAAAAGGTAGAGTTAGCAGCTTATCAACTTAAGGGTGTAGCTCAAGTATGGTTCAACCAATAGAAAGAAGGAAGAGTAGAAGATGCAGGTCCTCTTAATTGGGAAAAGTTTAAAGTTGATTTCCTTGATAGGTTTTTTCCCGTTGAGATGAGGGAGGCAAACGTGCTTGAATTCATCAACTTTTGTTAAGGGAGTATGAGTGTAAAGGAATATGCATTGAAGTTCACACAATTATCTCGATATTCTCCTACTATGGTTGTCGATCCTAGGGCAAGGATGAGTAGGTTTGTTTCGCGTATGTCTGAGATGGTAGTTAAGGAATATCGTACCGCTATGCTAATCAATGTTATAGACATTTATCGTCTTATGGTTTATACTCAACAAATCATAAAGGAGAAATTTAAGGAAAGATCTAGGGAGGCAAAGAGGGCTAAGACCGGTGATGGTAACTTCTCACATTCAAGGTCCGATGGACATGGTCATTCTAGGTTTTGACAAAGGTTCTCCAACCAAGGTTCCTCCAATGCTCCTTCCGAGTTCAACAAAGATAGGGTACCTAACCCTAAGCCCCAATAAGGAAATAGTGGTGGATCTTCATTGCCTATGTCTACTTGTGCTAGGTGTGGAAAAAGCACGAGGATAAGTTCTTAGCTGGAATGGATGGTTACTTTGGTTGTGGTAAAAGTAGTCATAAGATGAGGGATTTCCTGATGCTTATGGATAAAGAAAGAGAGGGTAAGCAAGCTCCTCCTAGTGTTTCGGGTTCCAATGCACCCAAGAAAAACTGATTCTATGCACTTCAGACGCGTGGTGAACAAGACGGTTCTCCCGTTGTGGTTACCGATATGTTGAAAGTCTTCTAACTTGATGTTTATGCTTTACTTTACCCCGGTGCTACATTGTCTTTTGTGACGCCATATGTCGGTATGAGGTTGGATATTCTTTCGAATGTGTTGTTAGATCCTATTTTTGTCTCTACTCCGATTGGTGATTCTATTGTGGCTAAGAGGGTCTATAGAAGGTATCCCGTCTCCTTGTCCCATAGAGTCATTCTTGTTGACCTTGTAGAGCTTGATATGCTAGATTTTGATGTTATCCTTTGTATGGATTGGTTGCATGCATGTTATGCTTCTATTGATTGTAGAACCTGTGTAGTCAAGTTTCAGTTTCCAAATGAACCTATCCTAGAGTGGAAAGGGGGAAATTCTATGCTTAAGGGTCAGTTTATCTCCTGTCTTAAACCTAGAAAGATGATTTCTAAGGGCTGAATTTACCATTTAGTTAGGGTGAGGGATATAGATTCTGAGAACCCTACTTTTGAGTCGGTCCTTCTCATAAATCAGTTTCTGGAAGTGTTTCCTGATGATTTACTCTATATTCCTCCCGAACGGGAAATAGACTTCGATATTAACCTTCTCCTAGATACGCAACCTATCTCTATTCCTCCTTATCGTATGGCTCTGGAAGAACTTAAGGAATTAAAGGTCAAATTGAAAGATTTGTTGGATTTGGGTTTAATCCGACAAACTATTTGTCCATAGGGTGCTCCAGTTTTATTTGTTAGAAAGAAAGATGGTTCGCTCCGTTTGTGTATTGACTACCGGCAATTGAATAAGGTTACTGTTAAGAATAGGTACCCTCTACCAAGGATAGATGAATTGTTTGACCAACTACAAGGAGCAAGTTACTTTTCGAAGATTTACCTCCGGCCAGGTTATCACCAATTGAGGGTGAAAGAAGATGAAATTCAAAAGATGACTTTTTAAACTCGGTATGGTCATTATGAGTTTTGAATAAGGTTGTTTGGTTTGACTAATGCTCCGGGGGAATTTATGGGTTTGATGAATATGGTGTTTAGACAATACCTTGACATGATTGTGACTATATTCATTGATGATATATTGGTCTATTCGAGGAGTGAAAACGAGCATACCAATCATTTGAGGATTGTGTTGCAAGTCCACAACTCATTGCAAAGTTTAGTAAATGTGAGTTCTGGTTAAGGTCCGTGACTTTTCTTACTTTTCTTCGGCATTTGTTTTTTGGTAAGGGTATTGAGGTAGATCCTAATAAGATAGATGCGGTCAAAACTTGGCCTAGACATCTAACCCTTTCGGATAGGTTTTTTGAGAGGTTCTCTTCGATTGCTTCTCCATCGATGACATTGAATCAAAAGAAGTTTAAGTTCATATGGTCTTAAGCCTGTGGAAAGAGTTCTCAAGAATATAAAGATAGATTTACTGCCGCTCCGGTGTTGACTTTGTCGGAAGGGACAAATGGTTTTGTCGTTTATTGTGATGCCTCTAGAATTGGGTTAGGATGTGTCCTTATGCGAAATGGGAAATTCATTGCCTATGCTTCAAGGCAACTTAAGATTCATGGAAATAATTATAGACCCATGACCTTGAACTAGCGGTGGTTATTTTTGTCTCAATGATTCGGAGGCATTTTTTGTATAGTGTTCATGTGGATGTCTTTACCGACCACAAGAGTTTCTAATATGTGTTTAACCAGAAAGATCTAAATCTTCGCCAAAGGAGCTGGCTTGAATTATTGAAATATTATGGCATGAGTGTTCTCTATCATCCTGGTAAGGCAAATGTGGTGGCAAATGCCCTTAGTCGATTATCGATGGGTAGTGTTGCTCATATTGAGGATGATAAAAAGGAGTTGATACAAGATGTTCATGAATAGGCTCGATTGGGTGTTCAGTTAGTTGACTCTACCAATGGTGGCTTTATGGTCCACAATGGTTCAGAATCGTCTTTTGTGTCAGATGTGAAAGCCAAGCAAGGTCTTGACCCGACGTTGGTAGAATTAAAGGAAGCGGTGCTTAAAAAGTTTGTGGAGGCTTTCTCCTAAGGGGGAGATGGTGTACTTAGATATTAAGGTGATTTGTGTGTTTCTAATGTTGATTACTTGAGAGAGCAAATCATGTCAGAAGCCACCAAGATGTATTGTGACTCTCGGGAGATCTATTGGTGGAATGGGATGAAGAAGGATATTACGGACTTTGTGGCTAAATGTCCTTATTTTCAACAAGTGAAAGTTGAGCATAAAAAGCCGAGAGGTTTATCCCAAGACATTAGTATCTCTACTTGGAAGTGGAAAGATTTAAACATGGACTTCATTGTTGGTTTACCACGCACCCGGCGACAATATGACTAGATTTGGGTTATTGTTGATCGGATGACGAAATTAGCTCATTTCATTCCCGTCAAAGTTTCTTATTCGGCGGAGGACTATGCCAAGTTGTATTTGAAGGAAATTGTGAGGTTGTATAGAGTTCCCTTATCCATTATCTTCGATGGTGGTACTCAATTCACTTTTCAGTTTTGGAAATCATTCCAAAAGGGTCTTGGTACTCGTGCTAAACTTAGTACGACTTTTCACCTATAACAATAGTTATCATTCTAGCATCTAGATGGATCCTTATGAGGCTCTTTATGGGAGAAGATGCAGATCTCCTATTGGATGGTTTGAGGTTGGTAAAGCTGGGTTGATAGGACCAGACTTAGTTCATCAAGCTATGGATAAGGTGAGGGTTATTCAAGAAAGGGTGAAAATAGCGCAGAGTTGTCAGAAATCCTATACATATGTTAGGAGAAGAGACTTAGAGTTTGAAGTAGATGATTAGGTTTATTTGAAGGTTTCAACCATGAAGGGTGTTACGATATTTGGCAAGAAGGGGAAGTTTAGTCCCCGGTATATTGGTCCTTACAAAATATCCAAGAGGATCAGTAACGTGGCTTATGAGTTGGAGCTACCGCATGAGTTACCAGTGGTTCATTCGGTATTTCACATTTCCATGTTGAAGAAGTGTTTGGGCGATCCTTCACTTATCATATCTACTGAAGATATTGGTATTCAGGATAGCTTATCTTACAGGGAGATTCCTGTTCAAATTCTAGATCGTTAAAACTTTGCAATTTGAGGACCAAGGAAGTAGCATCGGTCAAAGTTCTATGGAGAAATCAGTTTGTTGAGGAAGCTACTTGGGAAGCTGAGGAGGACATGAAGAAGAGATACCCACATCTCTTTTAGTCCAGAGAAATTCCAAATTAAGGTACTAATCGTTTTCTTGGCATTTACTTTAAGTTGACTTGTTGTGTTTTCATTTTGCTTGTTGGGTGTTTAAGCTGGATGTGATGTTACACCCTTAGCCTACTAAGGTTATTCTCATTCGAGGACGAATGTTCCCAAGGGTTAGATATTGTAACACCCCGCTATTTGAAAGAGCTAGAATTAGAAAGAGCCATTTTTTGAAATAATGAAAATCTGAAATTTGGCAAGTATGTTAAGTATGAGTTTGGGTAAACTTCAAACGACCATAACTCTCAGTACATGATGAGTTAGGTGTGCCATAAGATATCAAATGAAAGGTCTTTGAATTATCTTTGCGACGTACTCGAGTTTACTAGTTTTTGAGCTCATATGAGGGAGATATGCCCGTTTGAAGTTGGGCTGTCTTGATAAGGAAACTCAACCGAATTTTAGAGGGGTATTTTGGTCTTTTCATTACCCAATTAATTTATTTCGCTTTTAGGAATTTATTTGGGGTCAAAACTGAGTTAGTTCAATTTACGCATTCCAAAATAATGCCAGGGCTTTGAGAGAAGAGAAAGAGGAGAAAAGGTCAAGTTTTCATCAAGATAATAAGATTTCGTAGTGGATTTCTCCAATGGTCGATCCCTAAAGAGGTATGTGAAACTTTCATAGCGTTGGGATCATTCACCCACCCACCAATCATGTTTATTTTAGTGAAATTCGTTCTAGAAAGTTGAAAGTATGATGTTCTTGAATTGTGTTCTTGAAATTGGCTTTCGTTCTTGAGTTTAGATGAGATGGATTAGTTGTTAAAGAAATCACGTCGATGTTAGAGTTGTGTTTGATTATATTGTTGTGTACATGACTGGGTATCTGAATCTAAAGAGGAATTAAGGAAAAGAATCAAATTTAGGAGAATTGGGGTTAGAAAACGAAGAAGGAAAAAGTTGGACAGAAACTGGGTACCAGGCCCGTGACGCGGACCTGTTCCTCAGAAGTGGAACTTTTCTCTCCGCGTCGTGGACTTGCTTCCAGACAGTGATTAATTGATCGTTTCTCATGTTTAACTATCTAAAAACACTCATAATCATCACAATAACCTTCCTATCACAAATCACAACCTTGAATAGATAATTCAAATTGAAGGTAGAATTAAAAGTCAAATCTTGAGAGTTCTTCGAGTCATTTTAAGAAGTCTTTTGCAAATCTTTTAAACTTGTTTGAAGACTTCATCATTGAGATTGAGAAAGAGTAGAGCCGAGTTCATTTCTTTAAAATGTTATATGGGGACTATGCATTCCCAAAGACTAAATGTTTCACATTTAAAATGAGAGGAAACACCGATTACCAAATGACTTTTCGTGAGTAGTTTTGAGTCCTATCTCTTTTAAGAGATAAGTTTTTTGAGTAGAACCTCAAATCACAGAGAAAGAGTTATGTTTTTAAACATATGAGTTGAGTATATTTTGGGAGTAGTATTGAGCACCGATATGAGGATGAGTTCATAATAACTCAAAGTCTCCATACACCATATAGCCAACGTGGGTAGAGAGGGTCATACTTTTTAGATGACTTCTTAATACTTTTAAGAATATACTAGTGGATCCACTTAGTTGAGGTGTTCTATATCCCGAGAAGTTATAGGACAATTCTGGCAGCGTGGGTGAGACGTTGTATCATCACATAGCTCATAGTGATTGTTGTCGGTTGTATAAATTGAGTTGTTATTGTATTTCTTAAATACATTGAGTTGTTACCTACTGTTTAAATGCTTTATATAAATTGCATCATTATTGTTGTTTATTTCTGCATTGAGTTGAGTATCCATGAGTTGAGTAAAGCTGAGGTAAGTAATTATTTTAGAATTTAATTATTTTAGAATTCAGTTCAAGCTTATGTCATGTTTAGGTTTCCCGTCGCATACTCGTACATTCAATGTACTAACGCTATTTTGCCTGCATCATATTATGATGCAAATACAAGTAACCAGAATCAGCATCCATCGCTTCGTTGATCCAGTTGAGCATTCAGAGTTGTTGGTGAGCCTCCTTGCTTTTAGGAGGATCCCTTTTATCTTTGTTTTTATCATTTAAGCTTTTTTATTAGGATGATCGGGGTCTTTTCCCGACGTCAATCTCTGTTATTAAAGACTTCATAGACAGTTAGTTATTGTTAGTTCACGAGTCTTTTCCATTTTCAGTTTTAATGTTTGAGACTTGAGTTGCCATTTTGTCTAGTGAATATACTTGAGTTGCCATTTTGTCTAGTGAATGTTTCTTTATACATTCTAAGTTTATTTCATGAGCATGTCTTTATTGAGTAAAGTATTCTGCTGAGTAGTAAGCCAGACCAAGTGTTCACTTGGGGCTAGCAATGGTTCTCGAGTGCAAGTCCTGCCCAGGGTGTAGGCTCCGGGTGTGACACAATTGCCATGTTTGATTCTAAATTAACACATAAAATCCAGCTTTCATAGCTGACCTCCTTTTTAAGTGCTTAAGAGCTTGCTTGACGATATGTAGAGCCGTCAATATGGGCTAGGCCTGTTGGGCCGGCCTGGCCTAAGCCGGGATTTAATAGGGCTGGGCTAAAAATTTTGGAGCCCATTTAAAAAAAGGGCTTTTTAGCCCAGCCTGAATAAGCCTGCTGATTTGTGGGGCTTGAGAAATATAGGTAGGGCCGGCCCGTGGGCTAATACAAATTAATTAAAAAATATAATATAATATTCAAATTTAAAATTAAAGAGATCCATACTCAAAATCTATTTAAAGGTTTTTAGGAAATCACTAAGTATAGAAGTTGCATCCACCATGAAAATGTCCAAACACTTGTTGCTACTCGAAACTGGTTACATGGTTTTTCTCAAACTGGTAATATATT
>JAJOOR010023615.1:0-34637 GCA_036250505.1 Solanum acaule
TTTTTTTTTTTGTGAAATGTTTTCTTGGTAAAGAAAATTTTAATTCCTTATGATTTTAGTGTCTATGCGATGAATGAATGCTAAGAGGCTTGTATTAGACCTCTTCGAGGTCGAGTACGCCGGTTACGACTAGGGGGTGCTCCCGAGTCGTGACAACATGAATGCTAGATGGGGGGTTTTAGTTTGCAATTATAACCTACACAACAATCACAAAAAGTTTGAAATGACAATAGGGAGAAGGATTGTCAGGATGTGATCAATTATACGCAAATTCGATGTATCGGTAATTGAAACTACTAGTAAACAACTAAAAATCAGTGAGTAGGCTAGACTATAAGGGAGTATCTTTCTCTCGAACAACTACCCCGAATCATGTGATTTCTTTCGAACATCAGCAAGCCTGATAATGAATAACAGCCCACACCTTAATACATCTGCTCTTTTGACCTAGATGGGTAGGATTGGGTTTAGGATTCACTCTCTTGAGCTAAACCCAGCTCAACCCAATACCCAAAAATCATTAATCAATAATCTTAGTTCTAAAACCTCTCTCTCGAGTAAGCCAAGAACACAAAAGTATAGCAGAATTTGCAACTACAATTCATAAATTAAACCTCAATTAATGATTAAACTCACTTCAATTCAGCATATAGAGTAGTAATTAACAATACCCATAAACTAATTCAACCCATAAGCACATGATCACAACCAAAGAATTGCGGTTTTAGCCAAACATCATTAAAAGGTAAAAATTATTACCAAATCGATATTAGCCATCAACTGGGTAAGAGAGATTTAGTGCTCGTTTGGATTGACTTATTTTAGGTGTTTTTAAGCCAAAATAGCTTTAGAGCAGTTTTGAAGTGTTTGGGTAAAGCTAAAAAATGGTTTATAAGCACTTATTTTAAAGCCAAAATGACAAAAATAAGCCAAAGGCCATAAGTTAGAAATCCTAACTTATGCTTTGGGCTTATAAGTCATAAGCCAAAAGCCAATACAAATAGGCCCTTAGTCTTTACAATGCTCAATTTGAAGAAAATCTAAAACCCACTTCCAAAATCTCCAAATTGTATCTCTAAGATTCTTCATAAACTAAGAAAAACTTGAGAGAAAACTTGTTCTAAGCTAATTTCGCCTTCATAATCTTCAAGATAAAAAAAGATTCCGAAATTAAAATTTTTAAAATCAAATTTGTAGTTGCCAAAATTAAGCTACAAAGAACTACTCGGCTAAGTAAGTCGGGCTCGCCGAACCACTTTGCGTGCCACCCTTTGACCACATCCTTCGCCTTTTGCCTTGGCATTCAGCATCCTCGAGGTTTGTAACTTTGGGCGATCCATCTTTGCTTTGCAGAACATCTCGGTGATTCGCCGACTTCTTCTTTTCATCGCCGACTTGTTTTCTTCCTTTAGGGCTTGGCACACTGGAACTTTGGGCGGTCAGATGAGCCACTCGGTGACACGCCGAGTGCTCTTGGTTATCCTTAGGCTCGCCCCACTTCATTTCTTCAGCTTGTTTTGTTCCTTTTTGCATGTTAGTGTCCTTGCTTTGTTCCTCAATCCATATACATGAAAATGAAGTATTTAACATCAGTTGTTGGCATAAATTAAGCATTTGAGGACACTAATTCTATAAAAACAAAGCCCTAAATGAGTCCAAATCAAGGACTCATCAGGGCTCCATGGATGAAAATCCATCATACCTTGATTATATAGCCCACAAATGCTTGAGGAATGAAGATTTGTTCTTGACCCTAGCTCCAACTCTTTCTTCCTCTTCAAGTTCTAGAGAGAGAAATATTTAAGAGGATGAACTTTGGGATTCTTTTGGGGTTTTGGAAATAATTTCTTGAATGGTGAGTTTAAAGGGTTAAAATCACTTATATAGGTGTACTAGGCTTAGGCAAAATAACCCTACTTTAATTTAACTCAAACTGGAAAGTCCAAAAATACCCCAACTTGGCAGCCGACTATCAAGTCTTCACGAGAGGAACCACGAGCCTTGGTCCTCACCACTGGCCATGGTCCTGCTCATGGTCATGGACTAGTGGCTAGGCCATATTTCCTTAGCCCCTAAGAGTTGAAGGCATCACCATGACCCTTCCCATGAGCCTTGGTCTTTACCACTGGTCGTGAAGTGGCTCGTGAAGATGAGCCAACTTAGGCAGCCCTTGGGAAGCTACTTCCTAGCCCACCACGAGCCACACCATGGGTCATGGTCCTCACCACTGGTCGTGGTGGTGGTCGTGAAGATGGGGGCAGTGCTTGGGAATGTTAGGCAGCCTTGGCCCATTTCCCTTGGCTCGTACCCTCACACTAAACTCTAGTTTAGCCTACTAATTTTCGGGGTATTACATTATCTCCCCCTTGGGAACATTCATCCTCGAATGACATTCTAGACACCACTTAAAGGAAATGACTCTAGACTAGCAGCCCATCATGCATGCAACACATCTAAAGGCACACAAACAAGGAAGAAACATCAACTCCATATTCAATGCATCACATGGAAGGTATGAACTACATCTAGTAACCCAAAATGCCTGAAATTCAACATATACTCATGTTTAAGGAGGAACTTACAATCTCCAAGTTAAAATCATGCTCAACACAAGCTCATGGAGCCTTTATGCAATCTCTACTCAAAATGATACATCAAAGGAGGAAATCTCAACTACGAGCTACGACATGTTTATCAATTCATCTCATGAAGTTTGTAGGCAACTCATACTCAATGCACTACAACATGAGGAAAATCAATCATATAAACTCCTTTTCTTCCAAAACGCAAGTTTTCATGAACATGCACAACATAAGGAAATCATGGGAACATCAAAAACACACATGACTTCAAACAAAGAGAAAACCATGATGAACTCATCATCTCAAGCTAAAGGAGAAGTAGAAGGATAAAGGATGAGCATAACAGGACATCATTATGGCCTCGGCCTCCTAAAGAGCACCCTCCACTAAAAGATTCCTTCCTAACACTTTCACGGAAGCAACTCCTTAACTTGCTGGTCTAAGATTTGTACCGGGACTTCCTTAAATGAAAGATTTCTCATCACTCCCTAACAATGAACATTAGTATCACATAATAACCTTGCTACCTAGGAACACCATCTCCCCCTTGGGAAGAAGCCTCAACGGAATTTGTAAGCACTGTTTCTTTCAATTCTACTAAATTCAGATCAAGACACAACTTAACTTTCACACTTGTCACAAAGGACAATTCTAAACCATCTCAACCCATAGCATCACCTTTGGTGGGCTGGACTAACCAATCATATCTAGGTATTATCTAAACACCTTACTCATCAAATTATTCATGCCACCAAAGCATTAGTCATACCAAACGACACTACTACTAACTCATAATGACCATACCGGGTTGTAAAAAGCCATTCTCGGAACATTGTCTTCTTTGACCCTTATTTGGTGCTAACCCGACTTAAGATCAATCTTAGAAAGGTAACTAGCTCTTTGGAGTTGGTCAACACGTGAAATCCATTTCCCTTACCCTCACTAGATGGTACATAGAGGCACAACAAAAGTGCAACCAATCCATACAAAGGATGACATCATTACTTAGCATATCTAGCCCTACCCAATCTATAAAGAGTAACTTTATGGGATAAGGAGACGAGGCACTTCTATAAACCATCTCAGCCATCACAGAATCACAAACAAAGGTAGGGATAAAAAAAGTATCTAACATACATAAACAATCACATCAAATCGCATGGCCATTAGTATCACAAAAGATAAGATAGTACCGGAATCTAGGAAAGTATTAACATCACATAAAGAGGCTCTCAACATACTGGGATCCACATTTGGAGCACACACCGGTTCATCTCTAGGTTGGAGTGCATAAAACCTGTTTTTCGTTGAAGCATTGGGACCCAAACAACTAGGAGGAACTTTCTTGCCCTCTCTTCTCTTAGCCTTAGCCATTGGACAATTCCTCATTTTGTGACAACTTTCACCACAACTAAAGAAACCCTCTATGCTGGCTAAACAGCTACACTTATGTATCTTTCCACACCTACTACAAGTAGGCCATATGGACTCACAACTAATTCCTTGCGGTTTAGGGATAGATACCCTATCTTCATTATACTTAGGACTATTGGAGGTACCTTGTTCAGAAAACCTTTGTCTATCCCTAGGATGACCATGTCCACCGGACCTTGCATAAGGGGAATTAACATCATATGTTTTAGACCTCTTTTTATCCCTAGATCCCCCTTTTAGTTTCTTTTCTACAATCTATTGGGCATGAGTCATAAGACGAGAAATATCCATGTCATTAATAAGCATAGTCATACCGCATTCTTTCACTACCAAATGGGACACCCCCGACATAAACTTACTCATTCTTGACCTAGAGTTGACCACTATAGATGGAGCATACTTAGACAATTGGGTAAACCTCAAAGCATATTCCTCAACACTCATACTACCTTGCCTAAGGTTAATGAACTCAAGCACCTTAGCCTCTCTCATCTCTAGAGGGAAGAACCTATCAAGAAAAGCATTCTTGAACCTTTCCCACTCAATAGGACCTATCTCTACCGTTCTAGCTTCTTTCCATTGGTGAACCACTCTTGAACAACCCCCTTAAGTTGGTAAGCGGCCAATTCCGCCTTCTCCACCAGAGTAACTACCATAATATCCAACACCTTATGGACCTCATCTATAAACTCTTGAGGATCTTCCTCAATCTTTGAACAATAAAATTTCGGAGGGTTCATCCTATTAAAGTCTCTCACTCTTGATGCCACCCTACCCACATTTAGATTCATGGGTTCACAACTTCCCTATTTACTTGGGTCATCACGGCTTGCACCAATACTTGAAAAGCTAATCTAAACTCAGCATTAGTCACATTCTCATCCAAAGGGTCAATTGGATCTTGTGGGGGAACTTCTTAATCCACACTTCCATCCTCATTTCTTCTAGCATTAGCCCTTCTAGTAGCCATATCACGTAGAACATTAGGTAAGGATTAGGAGAAAGACCCTATAGGGTTAAACTCTATGGAATGACTTACAGTAATAAAGAAGTGAAGTTTCCTAATCATCTCATCGCCTCTCATTCCTAAATATAGTGCGATTCACACTTATGAACAAGACTTTACTTGACGTGGTTTTCATACATCCTAGAACCATTCTAAACCTTGCGCTCTGATACTAAGTTTATCATGACCTAGTGTTACACTCGCGATGTAACATGGCGTACTAGACCTCGAAGGACCTCATACAAGCCACTTAGATTTCATAACATAAGATAATAGAATTAAGCAGAAATTTAACACATTTTCAATAGCATCAAAGTCTTTTATAAAACGAGCGGATGTCTATTACACTTGTTTCAAACCATTTTAAACAAGAATATATTTGGGACACAGCCCATACAATAGTTCTAAACATAAAATGAAAGACTTAAGGACATGGTGGTAAAATCCTCGAATGGTATGAGGACTCGCCGAAGCTTCAAGTCTTGATCTACTATGATCCTAGCCATGGGGAAAGAAGTCAATATTGTCGGACCCTACATTTGATAAGAATGTAAGCAAGAGTAAGCGTTAGTATAAACATGTACTAAATATAATGGCTAGCAGATATCATCAACATAGGCATAACATAGGCATTAATCAACATTAGACATAACCTATAAGCAAGAGAGATACCAACATAAGTCATAGACATATTCAATCACATTGATCATCATAATGTAAGAGGAACACTTCTCAAGGAACCTCAACTTATCCTTATCTAGTACTTGGATAGTCCACCTCTAGTCAGACACATCAAGGAAGGCAACTCTAGCAACAATACAAGCTAACTATCATCATACATGTAAATCTCATATTAAAGTATGCTTACAATACATCTTCATAAAGTAACCTTGTATCATCATAGCTATGCTACTTTAATTAGGGATTTTTCCCTCTTTAGCTATTTCTATCATTCATGGAAGATTAATACTTTACTAATTCAAGACAACTCATTACTCATGAATGGTTATGATTTATTAATTCACGGCTATCAAGGAAAAGCATCTTATGCTAGACCAAGCCATCATGGAAGGCATTCTCTCATGCAAGTCCAAACTACTCAAGGAAGGGTACTATTGCTCAATCCAAGCTACCAATGAAATGGTTTGGCCTTTCCAAGTCATGCTATCACACAAGGAACCTATTATGCTAGTTCATGTTAACCTTTGGAAGGGTACGATTTCTCAATCCAAGGCTATCCATGAGAGTTACTAATCAAGCTACCATGCATGGTCTTGTCTTACCAAGTCAAGATATCATGAAAGGATCTTATATCACTACTTCAAGCTATCATAGTCAAAACATGTTTAGATTCATTTTAGGTGAGCAAACCTTTCAATGTAGAATCACTCTATGTGAGAAAACCTTTCAAATTAATACATACATACATTCATAATATAGATCATGTGGGTAAAGTCCTTCCACAGAAAATCTATTTACAGTGCAACATTCATAATATAAGCTTTACTCTCAAAGCCTTAATAAGCATAGTTCATCATGTAAGATTTACTCTAAAAGTAATAAAAATCATAATTCATTATTCATGATTTACACTCAAAGTAATACATCTCATAATCATCATATATGCCTAGCTCTCAAGATAATTCTAATCAAAATCTCTCGTACATGTTTCACTCTTAGCCCCAATCTCAATCACTACTAATCATGATTTATCATATATACTTTAATCTCAACCAATTGAAGTCTATATGCTTAACTCTCAAGCAATCTACAATGTAGCTCATGAATCTTTGAAGATTACATCTAAATCCTCAATTTCCCCTATCATGGCAAAACCCATTTTCATCAAATTTCATCTTTCTATGTATGGGTTAGGCATGGGTACATGTAATTTCATCCTATCATCATGTAATTTTGTAGATTCAACCATAAACAATCATAATTCTACTCAATTGGTCAAAACCAATATCTTTAGAAGACCCCCTAACTATAATTGGGGAATTCTTCTTTTAAATTGGGAAAATCACAGGGATCCATGTGTCAAGCCCTGAGAGCACCCCCTAGTCGTAACACGACGTACTCGACCCTGAAGGGGACTTATACAAGCCTCATAGCATTCATTCATTGCATAATTAATAAAGATAGTGTGGAATTAAAACTTTTCTTAATAAAACCAACAGTCGAAAACTCATTTATAAAGCAGCGAAATACTAAAGTCTCACATGGCCATCTTAGACAAAACTTTATACAAGATAGAGTCATGGCCCTTTACAATCAAAGTCTTAACAATAGTCTTAAACCATAAAAGAACTAGAAACATTATAAGTCCTTGTCCTCGATCTATGAGGACATACCAAAAGATGTCTTGGAAGAAGTCTTGTCCAAGCTCCAACTAGAGAGATACTCAATTACCGCAACCTACACTTGTAGTAAAAACATAGAACAAGAATGGGTTAGCACATAAAGTACTAAGTATGTCAGTCATGCAAATACAAGTGTACGAGTCATAATACTCAATCATAACCAACGTACAAGTCTTTTATCACAATAGAGACATGTTCAACATATATAAACACATTACCTTTACCTTTAACCATTCACCTCAAGTAACCCTTAGGCAACACCGTGTGAAATGTATGGATAGCATCCCATACCACTACCCACACCAAAACATCGCCTTAAGGTCACCAAAGGTGAACTCACACGCAACCTTTCCAACTTCAACAATATTTATTCATAAGAGATATAACATTATATAAGACATGATCATCACGTAAGGACCATCACCTAAGACAACTCTAAGTCACACTTGTGTAATGTGTAAGTAGCATCCCATACTAATACTCACACTAAGCTCTCCTTTGAAGCCACCATAGACTAGGCGCATTCATACTCAACAAGTCATAAAAATGAAGTAACTCATATATATACAATCCAAGTATAGCATGCTTTTTTTCATTACACATATAAGCATTTAAGTCACTTATTCATTAACTTCAATAGGAACACCTTCATTCATTAAGATATAAGATCAACATTCTTCATTAACATGATCATAAGAGTCCATTCATTGCATTAACATTATATGGAACACACCATGACCTCCCTCAAATGCCTACTTGTGCAATGCATAAGATGGCGTTCCATACCACAACCCACAGTAAGTAGTACATCCTTAAGAAGCCATAGTTCATTAACATTCTTTTTGGGGGTAAGCCTTAACTGACATAGACCAAGAGAGTTTGACATGGAATCCCGGTGCCACCCTCAACATATGAAGGTATTGCTATTTGCCTAAGGTAGGACCGTCGTTTGTTTAGCCTTAAGTGGATCCACTAGCTAGACCTATGTGGACACATAGTTTAAGGGTTAGGGAGATTGCTACTAGATATTCCGCCTCAACTCACGGATGAGCATCCATCTCAAGAGATTGCTACTAAGTATCCCACCTCAACTCCCGGATGTGCACCTATTCCAAGCAATATCCTCTCGGTGCTTAGCATTATTCCCCACGGAGTACATTACATTCATTACATTACTTCATTATGGGATAAGGGATTACTACTAGATACCCTGCCTCAACTCTCGGATGAGCATCCATCCCAAACTTAACATTCATTCATTCATTGGAAAGCTCATATATTCAAAGATGAGAATATCTTTTCACCTAAGAACCCCCTTATTGTGAGAAAGTTCTTTCACAACAGGTCATTAACATTCATTAGAGTACAATATGAGAATAACCTTTCAAATAGTACTTCATCATTAACATTATCATTGAACTTCATTCCTTTAGATCACACACATGCTTTACATCATATTCATATATACAACATCATGATAATACTTCAATTACCCACACTATGCCTTCAAGGCCATGATCACAATGTTCATAATAAGTAAGCACTTCCACCTTTCAAGTGGATCAATAGACAAAGTAAGTAAACACCTCCACCTTTCAAGTGGATCAACAATTCAAGTACAATTCTACTTCAACATGAGATTAGGTCATACTTCCCCTTTCAAGTCTATGGTCACAAATCCTCAATTCACTAACAATTCACAATAATTAGGCATAGATGATGATACAATTCAATAATCTAAATCAATTTCAACATAATTCATCGACATTCATTCATGATCAACAAACCTACTTCATAAGACACAATTTAGAAATTGACAGGAATTGTGGGTTGATAGAGTAAAATCATCAATTCCACATCAATATAATCATAATTTGACATTAGTAAACCTTTAAAATAGTTTGATGAAAGAACCCATGAGATTGAGTGAAAACCTTGATTTTCATGATTTGAAACCTTCTTTGAATTGTCTCCTTGAATGGAAAATTAGACAAGGATCAAGACTGTCATACCTTGCTATTGATTCCCCACGAAAATTGAAGAAGAAACCCCTTGAAATCCCCAACCCTAGATTGATCTTGACCTTGATCTCCAATGGATTTTCTAGAAAAGACTTTTTGGGAGGGAAGGGTTTTGATTTGGGGTCTTGGGTTATAATTAATTAATTGGGTGTTTAAGGACTTAAAATACTTTATATAGGAAGTTAATTAGTTATATAATCGTCCCTCCTAACCTCTAATTAAATAACTAACTAAAACCAAGACCTCTAACTTAAAATAAAAAATCTAGAAAACTGTTATCATCTACCCCCACCCATCCACGGATCTTGGATGGGTCTACTAGCCGTCCTGTGGTTCCGTGGTTTAGGCCTGGGGCTCAAAAATGAAGTCCAAGTCTTCCTAGACTAAGTCCTAACCGACGCCCATGACCTACGGTGCTGGACTAGTCTATTGGGCGTGATCTGCCTCCGTGAACTAAGCTGTTTTGACAACTTTTTGGGCAGTGTTGCGGTCCTCCTCAAGGACCCCTTAGGTGGTCCTTGGGGAGTCATACCCGGACGTTTAACCCCTAATTATTTCATTCCAAGTATGGGAGTCATTTGTATGAGTTTTTACCCTCATACAACACTCCAAATCTCCACTACAAGACTCTAAGACACACTAGTTCAACTCACTAGTTTTCGGGCTTTAAAGTCGTGTCTTGACACTTAACCCCTAAATTCCTCAACTTTCACTCTAGAAACCATCAAACATCATCAAACCTCACATCAAACTCAAACGCACACACATTAGGCTCTAATTTCACTAGTTCATTTTTAGGGTTGTTACATTATCCTCCACTAAGGAACATTGGTCCTCGAATGACACTTAGAGCACATTAAGGGGGTAACAACTCAAGACTAGCAGCCCACAATCATGACACATCAATATAATGCATAAACCAAAGGAGAAAACATCAAATCCACATCAAAAGGCTTATACAAACTCAATGTCGTACAAGCAAGTAGGAACTACTTCTACAAACTCATTATGCACCAAAACTTCAACATTTTCTCATTTCATTGGAGGAACTTCCATCTCCAAATCACTTCATGCTCATCACAACATCATTAAGCACATTATGCAATTACTCTCATAGTCACAAGTAAGCATGTTCAATTATTTATCCCCATGAAGCATATAGACAACTCATATCAAAATGCAATCAATTATGAGAAACATAAATCATGAAGATTCATTTTCTAATTTAACCAAGAATTCAAATTGTAACACCCCAGATTCAAGAAAGGAAAGAAATTACAGATTTTCAGAAGTTGCAAGTTCCACCGACGGAAGCCAACTACGGACCGTCAGTCAGCTCAGTCGATGTACCGGTCAACCATCAGTCTTCAGTCGCAAACGACGGTCAACTTGTACAGACCGTCAGTAGACTCACGGCCTGTCAGTCAGGTTCATCGATGGGCCAGTCAGCTTTCAGTCCTCAGTCACGAATGATGGTCGACCAGTACGGACCGTCCGTCGACTCATGGCCCGTCAATCAGCTCCATCAGTGACTCCGACAGCTTTAAAGTCAGGGGTCTTTTGGTCTTTTCCTTGTTCATTTGGCCCCTAAACTACGTCATTTAGACCCTAAATTATGAGTTTTTAGCCATTTTAAGCCTAGAAACATAACTAGAACTTACCTTAGTCAAAATCATTAATATAAACTTAGAAAATTAGTGGGTTACTTTCGCCCATTAGGTCCCTAGATTTCAGTCAGGTTTTTGATTCCCTATTATTAACTAGACCTAGGGTTTCTAGAACTTTAGCAGATTATCATTAATTAGTTATTTACATATTCCAAATCAGATTATTATGTTATTACTCAATTTATTAAAGGAATTTCAGAACCCTAGCTAAGTATTTGTTTAGTTCTTAAATTAGACATGATAGGCCAAATAGTTCAGTTATTTCAGATATACATGGCTCAGCTTTTGAATGTGTCATTACCAGTATATTAATGTGCATTCTCCATTTGCATGTCAGTTTTGAGCTATCCAGTATATCATAGTAATTCAGTCATAATGTGTTAATCACTTAATCTATTGGGAGTAGCATAATACCGAGTTGGACTAGGGTTCAGCGTACCCATAGTCCCAGAACTACTAGCCATGTAGGTTGTAAGTCCCATTCGTGACCATCATTCCAGTGATCACGCCAGCATGCTTCTACACCTTTGGCTGGGTGTATTGGGTCCTCTCGATGGGGCATATACATTGGACTCCACATTTAGCTCATGTGGTTTTATTGTTGGTTATTAGTAGCTCCCACAGTTCAGTCAGATTCTATTGCATTCACCACATTTACAGTGCAACCACTATTTAGTCTTAGCATGTTATAAATTTGGTCATTGCATTCAGTTAGCTCAGAATTCAGTACCTATATTCTATTCAGATTACATAATTGATTATTTGCTTTGTTCAGTTATATGTTATTCCAACTTTATTCTATCTCTCATGCTCAGTACCTTTCAAATACTGACACATACATTGCGCTACATCTTCTCGTGATGTAGGTTCAGGTTCTTTGCATCCAGATCACGCTTAGATCGGTTCTCAATGTTCAGTTCAACAGCATCAGTAGTGAGTCCTGATTCTTCGAGGACTACTAATATTTTTATATTTATCGCTTTTAGCTTTAGTTTCAGTTTTGATTAGATCTAGTTAGGGCATGTCCCAACATTTCTAGTCAGTTTAGAGGCTTATTTCAGACATAGTTAGTTTCAAATTTAGTTTTAGAGTTTGATTTCTCTTTTGTATTCAAACTCTCTACTTTCATATATTCAGACAGTCTATGGGTATTCCCCATCATTTTTAGTATCTCTTATGATTTATCTTTCGCACAATTTTATTGCTCAGTTTATCTTTAGTATGCTCATGATTAAGCCAGCAGGGTTAGCTTGGAGTCACTCATGATTGTAGGTCCCGTGTTCACATCTCGGGGGTATCCTCGGGGCATGACCAACTTGGTATCAGAGAATTGGGTTTAAGAGTCAGAGGATTTTTGAAAAGTCGCACTAAGTAGAGTCATTTTCATAGGTGTGAAGTGCACCACATCTAATGATAGGGAGGCTATGAAGTGTTTTGGGAAAACTTCACTTTCTTGATATTCTTATCTAGCGTTGGTACGATCTCCTTCCTAATCCATCGTCATGCGCTTAAGATCATGTCTCCTTATAGAGCTTACATAAGGAATGCTAATGCACGTAATGCTAATGCACGTAATGCTAATGCAGTTCCTCTAGTCCCAAAACATGAGGTTTCGAATGCAATGTTCCAGAACGCCATTCAGCTTTTGGCTCAGAGAATGACCAACCAGATCAATTAGCAGATTCCAGTTCCTACTAATAGAAATGGTGGATCAGTGGAAACTAGAGTTCGAGATTTTTTTAGGATGAATCCGCCTGAGGTTTCAGGGTCACAAGTTGGTAAGGACCCACAGAACTTCATTGATGAGGTTAATAAAATCTTTGGAGTGATGCTAATGACTGGTAATGGTAGGGCTGAGTTAGCATCCTACCAACTTAAGGATATGGCTCACATTTGGTAGACTCAGTGGAAAGAAAGCACGGGCAACTTTGTCTTTTGTAACTCCCAATATAGCAGTCAACTTCAATGTTAGTCCATAAACTCTCTCAGAACCCTTCTCAATCTCTACTCTAGTGGTGACCCAGTTATAGCTAGACGGGTACACAGAAATTGCCTTTAACAGTCTCTCAGAAAGTCACCTCAGCAGATCTTGTAGAGTTAGAAATGATAGAATTTGATATCATTCTAGGCATGGATTAGTTACATTCCTGTTATGCCTCAGTCTATTGTAGAACTAGAATTGTTCATTTTCAGTTTCCAGATGAACCAATCTTAAAACGGAAGGGTAGTAGCTTAGCACCTATGGGTCGATTCATTTCTTACCTTAAGGCTAGAAAGATGATCTGTAAGGGTTATCTCTATCATCTAGTTTGGGTTAAGGATTCAAGCTCTGAAACCCCAACTCCTAAGTCAGTACCAGTAGTGAATTTGTTTCCAGAAGATCTTCCCAAAGTTCCTCTCGAAAGGGAAATCAACTTTGGAATTCATCTCCTTCCAGATACCCAGCCTATTTCTATTGATCCTTACAGAATGGCTCCAGCTAAGTTTAAGGAATTGAAGGAGCAGTTGAAAGACCTTCTAGATAGAGGTTTCATCAGACCTTGTATTTCACCATGGGGTTAACCAGTGTTTTTAGTAAAGAATAAAGATGGTTCTCTTAGAATGTGCATTGACTATAGGAAGTTGAACATGGTCACAATAAAGAATAAGTATCCCATACCGAGGATTGATGACTTGTTTGACTAATTTCTAGGTGCTAGTCATTTCTCAAAGATAGACCTCAGATCGGGTTATCATCAACTTAAAGTCAAAGAAAGTGATTTTCTGAAGCCAGCCTTCAAAACTCGGTATGGTCATTATGAATTCGTAGTTATGTCATTTGGGCTAATGAATGCTCCTACAACTTTCATGGACTTGATGAACAGAGTATTCAAGCAGTATTTGGACTTGTTCGTTATCGTCTTTATTGATGATATCCTCATTTATTCTAAGAATGAGGAAGAAGATGTGAGTCGTTTGAGGTTTGTCCTGCAAGCTCTCGAGGATCGCCAGTTATTCGCAAAATTTAACAAGTGCAAGTTTTGGTTACAATCAGTTGCTTTCCTTGGGCATATAGTATCCAGCGAAGGGATCCGAGTGGATTCCTAGAAAATAGAAGCAGTGAAAGAATGGCCAGACCTACCTCTCCTGCAGATATCAGAAGTTTCTTGGGTCTAGCAGGTTATTATAGAAGGTTCATGGAAGGATTTTCATCCATAGCCTCACCAATGACTAGGTTGACTCAGAAGATGGACAAGTTTTAGTGGTCAGATGATTGTGAGAAAAGCTTCGCAGAATTGAAAACTATGTTGACTACAGCTCCTGTTTTGACTCGACCAAAGGGTTCAGACAGTTATGTGATTTATTGTGATGCATCTAGAGTCAGCCTAGGTTGTGTGTTGATGCAGTGAGGTAAGATTATAGCCTATGCTTCTAGACAGCTTACGGTGCATGAGAAGAATTATTCGACTCATGACCTTGCAGCGGTGGTATTTGCACTCAATATTTGGAGACACTACTTGTATGGTGTTTATGTAGATGTGTTCACAGACCATAAGATCCTTCAATATGTGTTCACACAGAAAGAGTTTAATCTTCTCCAGAGAAGATGGCTTGAGTTCCTTAAGGATTATGACATGAGTGTGCATTACCATCCTGGTAAGGCAAATGTAGTAGCAGATGAACATAGCAAACTATATATGGATAGTGTAGCACTTGTTCAGGAAGAAAGAAAAAATCTAGCAAAGGATGTTCAAAAACTTGCTCGCCTAGGAGTTGGTCTTATGAGCAGATCAGATGGTTGTGTAACGGTTCAGAATAGGGCAGAATCTTCTTTTGTAGTGGAAGTTAAGGAAAAACAAGACAGTGATCCGATATTGCTCGAACTCAAGGGTGTAGTCCATTAACAGAGAGTTGAGGTTTTCTCCTAAGGGGAAGATGGTGTGTTTTGCTACCAGGGTCGATTATGTGTTCCTAAGGTGGACGAGTTTAGACAGCAGATTCCTGCAGAAGCCCATAACTCCAAATATTCTATTCATCCAGGTGCCACTGAGATGTACTGCGATCTACGAGAACTCTATTGGTTGAATAATATGAAAAGGGATATAGCGGATTTTGTGGCTAAGTGTCCCAATTGCCAGCAAGTCAAGGTAGAACATCAGAGACAAGGAGGTATGACTCAAGAGATTGACATTCCTACTTGGAAATGGGAAGTGATAAACATGGAATTCATCACAGGCTTACCTCGTACCCGTAGACATCATGACTCTATTTGGGTGATTGTTGATAGAGTTACTAAGTCTGCGCGCTTTTTGTTGGTTAAGACTACAGATTCGGTGAAGAACTACGCCAAGCTTTACATTAATGAGATTGTGAGGTTGCATGGGGTTCCTTTGTCTATCATCTTAGATAGAGGTCCTCAGTTTACCTCTCATTTCTGGAAGTCATTGTAGAAAGGTCTTGGTACTCAGGTTAACCTTAGCACAACATTTCATCCTCAATGAATGGCCAGGCAGAGCGTACCATTCAGACCTTAGAGGACATATTGAGAGCTTGTGTGATCGATTTCAAAGGGAGTTGGGATGATCACCTTCCTCTTATAGAGTTCGCCTACAATAATAGTTATCATTCCAGCATTCAGATGGCCCCTTATGAGGCATTGTATGGGCATAGATGTAGATCTCCTATCGATTGGTTTGAAGTAGGTGAAGCAACCTTGATAGGGCCAGATTCAGTTCAGAAAGCTATGGAAAAAGTGCAACTCATTAGAGATGGAGTTAAAACAGCCCAGAGTCACCAGAAATCCTATGCAGATGTAAGGAGAAGGGAACTAGAGTTCCAAGTTGATGATTGGGTTTTCCTGAAAGTGTCACCTATGAAAGGGGTGATGAAATTTGGCAAAATTGGGGAGCTCAGTCCTATATATGTAGGCCCTTACAAGATCTTGAAAAGGATTGGTAAAATGGCTTATGAGTTAGAGTTGCCAGCATAACTAGCAGCAGTGCATCCGGTTTTCCACATTTCTTTGTTGAAGAAGTGTGTGGCTGATCCAGCATCGATTGTGCATTTAGAAAGTGTGGTTGTGAAGGATAGTCTCACTTATGAAGAGATACCAGTTGAGATCCTTGATCGTCAGGTTCAAAGGTTGAGAAACAAAGAAGTCGCTTCAGTCAAGGTTTTGTGGAGGAGTCAGTCTGCAGGGGGAGCTACTTGTGAAGCAGAAGAAGCCATGAAGGCCAAGTATCCTCACATCTTTCCTTCCGATTCCATTCCAGCTTGAGGTAATAGTTCTTCTTTAGTTTTTCAATCATAAATGCGCAGATTCAGTCTTAGTATCATGTTCCTTAAGTTTGTACATGCATTTTCAGCGTATTTGCATGTTATTGGAACTTAGTTCAGTCAGAAATCAGTTTCTAGTGTTTAGTGGTAAGGTTTGCAGCTCTCTCCCTCTATATTAGCTAGATTAGTCTTCATTCGAGGATTAATGTTCCCAAGGAGGAGAAAATGTAACACCCCAGATTCGAGAAAGGAAAAAAATTCCAGATTTTCAAAAGTTGCAAGTGCCACCGATGGAAGGCAACTACAGACCGTCAGTCAGCTACGTCGATGGGCCAGTGAACTATCACTTTTAAGTCGCGAACAACGGCCGAATAGTAATGATCGTCAGTCGACTCACTGCCCCTTAGTCAGGTTCATCGATGGGTCAGTCAACTTTCAGTCCTCAGTCGTGAACGACGATCGACCAGTACGGACCGTTAGTCAACTAACGGCCCGTCAATTAGCTCCGTCAGTGACTCCAACAACTTTTTTATGTCAGGCGTCTTTTAGTCTTTTCTTTGTTCATTTTTCCCCTAAACTACGTCGTTTAAACCCTAAATTATGAGGTTTTAGTCAGTTTAAGCCTAGAAATATAACTAGAACTTACCTTAGTCAAAATCATTAATCAAAACTTACAAAATTAGAAGTGTAAGAAGAAAAAGAGGCGACCAACCCTAGTTCAAGAACGCAGCAAGTTTACTCCAGTTCCTGTCCTAAAATCAAAGGATTTCTCTATGGAATTCGTCACCGGGTATGTAGATTTCACTAGTGGGTTACATTTGCCCATTAGGTCCCTAGATTTCAGTCAGATTCTTTATTCCCTATTATTAACTAGACCTACAGTTTCTAAAACTTCAGCAGATTATCATGAATTAGTTATTTCCATATTGCAAATCAGATTATTATGTTATTACTCAGTTTATTAAAGGAATTTCAGAACCCTAGCTAAGTATTTGTTTAGTTCTTAAATTAGACACGCTAGGCCAAATAGTTCAGTTATTTCAGATATACATGGCTCAGCTTTTGAATGTGTCATTACCAGTATATTAATGTGCATTCTCCATTTGCATGTCAATTTTGAGCTATCCAGTATATCACAGTAATTCAATCATAATGTGTTAATCACTTAATCTATTGGGAGTAGCACAATACCGAGTTGGACTAGGGTTCAGCGTACCCATATAGTCCCAGAACTACTAGCCACGTAGGTTGTAAGTCCCCTCTGTGGGCATCATTCTAGTGATCACGCAAGGATGCCTAGACCTTTGGCCGGGTGTATTGGGTCCTCTCGATGGGGCGTATACATCGGACTCCACATTTAGCTCACGTTGTTTTATTGTCGGTTATTAATAGCTCCCACAATTCAGTCCGATGCTATAGCATTGACCACATTTACAGTACAGTCAGTATTCAATCTTAGCATGTTATAAATTTGGTCATTGCGTTCAGTTAGCTCAGTATTCAGTATCTATATTAAGTTCAGATTACGTCATTGATTATTTGCTTTGTTCAGTTATATGTTATTTTAGCTTTGTTCTATCTCTCATGCTCAGTACCTTTCAAGTATTGATGCATACATTGCGCTACATCTTCTCGTGATGTAGGTTTAGGTTCTTAGCATCCAGATCATGCTTAGATTGGTTCCCGATCTTCTGTTCAGCAGCATCAGTGGTGAGTCCTCATTCTTCGAGGACTAGTAACATATTTATCTTTATTTCTTTTAGCTTTAGTTTCAGTTTTGATTAGATCTAGTTGGGGTATTTCCCAACATTTCTAGTCAATTTACTTATTTCAGACATAGTTAGTTTTAGCTTTAGTTTTAGAGTTTATTTATCTTTTGTATTCAAACTCTCTGCTTTCATATATTCAGACAGTATATGGGTATTCCCCATCATTTTTAGTATCTCTTATGATTTAGTTTCCGCACAATTGTATTGCTCAGTTTATCTTTAGTATGCTCATGATTACGCCAGCAGGGTTAGATTGGGGTCACTCGTGATTCTAGGCCTCGTGTCTGCATCTCGGGGGTAGCCTCGGGGCGTGAAACAAATAGAACATGCATAATCATAAGGAGACCATGGAAGCACAATATCACACATGACTCCCAAAACATGAAACAAGCTACTAGGAACTCTTGGTCTCAAGCTTGTATAGGAATAGAAGGGAAGAGATAAGGATATCAACACTCACCACAACCTACTATTCAACATACTATCCCCCACTTAAGGGCAAGCTCATACTAAGGTCAACATCAAAACTACAAAGCAACCTCAATAACACATTCACAAAATAAGGAACTATCAACTTACCGCTACCTTTATCCGAATTAGCTCATTTGTCCTTGTTAGCTTGAAACATATAAAAGCGGTTTCTCTTTGGAGCATTAAGATCCGGTCCATAATAAGAAGCTTGTTTGGCCTCTCTCCCTTTTGCCGAAAGTGTTGGGAAATCTCTCATCTTATGACCCTTCTTTCCACACCCAAAGCACCCGTCCCTGCTGGAAAGACACTTGCCCAAATGTTGCTTCCCACCCTTGGCACAAATAGACCTTTCAAATGAAGAACCACCTCCATTCCCTCCTTGAGGTTTAGGGTTAGACACCCTACCATTGTTGACCATAGGAGAATCTTGGTTTTAGTACCTCTTTTTGGACCTAGGTTGACTTTGTTCATCGGGTCTAGCTCTTTTTTCCTCTATATTCATCTTCCTAAGCATTGTCTCATCAATTTGTTGAGCATATATCATGATGGAGCATGGCCGTACAACATTTTTCTTCAACCAAACCGGACACCCGCATTACAAACTTATTCATCATAGCCCTAGAATTTGCCACCAAGGTTGGAGCATACTTGGATAGCTGGGTGAAATTGAGAGAGTACTCCTTCACACTCATACCCCCTTCACGGAGGTTCTTTAATTCCACCAACTTTTGTTGCCTCAACTCTAGGGGGGAAAACCTATCAAGAAAGGCCGCCTTAAACGATCCCCAATCCACCGGGCCTGCTCTCATAGGTCTCTCATCCCTCCATTGTTCAAACCACACTTGGTCTACGTCTTTCAATAGATAGGCATCTAGTTCCACCTTTTATCTAGAAGATACTCACATGGCATCCACCACTTTGAAAACTTCTCTATAAAGCCTTGAGGGTCCATCCAATTTAGACCCATGGAAGGTAGGGGGATTCATCCTTGTGAAATAACTAATTCTTCAAGCGGGTGTACTTGCATTGGGGTTAACTTGGGGTCCAACCTCTCGGTTAGCTTGGGCCGTTAAGGCTTGAGCATGAGTGGTGACGGCTTGAGCTTGGACCGTCATGAGTTAGGTCAAAGTTTGGAAGGCAGCCCTTATCTCCACATTAGACATGACCCCTTCATTATTGGGAACTTGAGGGTCTTGAGGAACTTGAGGGGGAACCTCCTCATTCACATTTTCCTCTTGTGCCCTCCTTGCATTAGCCCTTCTTGTATTCATATTCCTATAAACACAAGAGAAGGATTAGGAAAAGAACACTTATAGAGATAAAATCTAAGGCACGACTTCAAGAATATGAAGGAAGTGTAACTTTCTAACGTCCTATAGCCTCTCATAGATGTGTCGCGACTCACGCAAATGAACAAAATTCTACTAGACGTGGCTTGTAAGACATCAACCCTAAAGACCATTCAAAAAACCTTGTGCTTTGATACCGTGTTTTTCACGACCCGAGAGCACCCCCTAGTCGTAACACGGCGTACTCGACCCCGAAGGGGTCCTATACAAGCCTCATAGCATTCATTCATTGCATAGGTAATAAAATAGTGCGGAATTAAAACTTTTCTTAATAAAACAAACAATCAAAAGCTCATTATAAAGCAACGGAATACTAAATTCTCACATCGCCATCTTAGACAAATCATTATACAAGATAGGGTCACAGCCTTTTACAATCAAAGTCTTTATTATAGTCTTAAAACATAAAGGAACCAGAAATATTATAAGTCCTTGTCCTCGATCTATGAGGACATACCAAAAGATGTCTTCAAAGAATTCTAGTCCAAGCTCCAACTAGAGAGATACTCAATTACCACAACCTACACTTATGTAAAAACATAGAAGAAGAATGGGTTAGCACATAAAGTACTAAGTATGATAGCTATGCAAAAAAATTCTTAAAAAGAACATTCGTTTGAAAATCATGCTTTTAAGCCATTTTGATTAAACTTAATGAAATACAAGTATAAGAGTCATAATATTCAATCATAACCAACATACAAGTCTTTTATCACAATAAAGCCATGTTCAACATATATAAACCCATTACCTTTAATTTTAACCATTCACCTCAAGTAACCCTTAGGAAACACCTTGTGCAATGTATGGATAGCGTCCCATACCACTACCCACACCAAAGCATCACCTTAAGGTCACCAAAGGTGAACTCACATGCAACCTTTACAACTTCAACAATATTCATTCATAAGAGATATACCATTATATAAGACATGATCATCACATAAGGACCATCACCTAAGATAACTTTAAGTCACACTTGTGCAATGTGCAAGTAGCATCCCATACTACTACTCACACTAAGTGCACCTTTGAAGTCACCACAGACTAGGCACATTCATACTCAACAAGTCATAACAAGGAAGTAACTTATACATATACAATCCAAGTATAGCATGCACTCTTTCATTACACATATAAGCATGTAAGTCACTTATTCATTAAATTCATTAGGAATAACTTCATTCATTAATATATAAGATCAACATTGTTCATTAACATGATCATAAGTGTTCATTCGTTGCATTAACATTATAAGGAACACACCATGGCCGCCCTTAAATGACTACTCGTGCAATGCATAGATGGCGTTCCATACCACCACCCACACTAAGTAGTACATCCTTAAGAAGACATAGTTCATTAACATTCTTTGTGGGGGTAAGCCTTAACCGTTATAGACCATGAGAGCATGATATGGAATCCCGATGTCACCATCAATAGATAAGGGATTCCCATTTTCCTAAGGTAGGACCATCGTTTGTTTAGCCTTAAGTGGATCCACTAGCTAGACCTATATGGGCACATAGTTTAAGGGATAGGGAGATTGCTACTAGATACCCCGCCTCAACTCACGGATGAGCATCCATCTCAAGAGATTGCTACTAAGTACCCCGCTTCAACTCTCGGATGAGCACTCATCTCAAGCCATATCCTCCCAGTGCTTAGCATTATTCCCCACGGAGTACACTACATTCATTACATTAATTCATTATGGGATAAGGGATTGCTACTAGATACCCCACCTCAACTCCCGGATGAGCATCCATCCCAAACCCAACATTCATTCATTCATTGGAAAGCTCATAGATTCATAAATGACAATATCCTTTCACCTAAGAACCCCCTTATTGTGAGAAAGTTCTTTCACAACAAGTCATTAACATTCATTAGAGTACAATATGAGAATAACCTTTCAAATAGTACTTCATCATTAACATTATCATTGAACTTCATTCCTTTAGATCACACACATGCTTTACATCACTTTCATATATACAACATCATGATAATACTTCAATTACCCACACTATGCCTTCAAGGCCATGATAACAATGTTCATAATAAGTAAACACCTCCACCTTTCAAGTGGATCAATATACAAAGTAAGTAAATATTTCCACCTTTCAAGTGGATCAATATACAAAGTAAGTAAACACCTCCACCTTTCAAGTGGATCAATATACAAAGTAAGTAAACACCTCCACCTTTCAAGTGGATCAACAATTCAAGAACAATTCTACTTTAACATGAGATTAGGTCAAACTTTCCCTTTCAAGGCAATGATCACAAATCTTCAATTCACCAACAATTCACAATAATTAGGCATAGATGATGATACAATTCAATAATCTAAATCAATTTCAACATAATTCATCAACATTCATTCATGATTAGCAAACCCACTTCATAAGACACAATTTAGAAATCGAGAGGAATCATGGATTCATAGAGTAAAATCAACAATTAAAGATCAATATAATCACAATTTGACATTAGTAAACCTTTAAAATCGTTTGATGAAAGAACCCATGAGATTGAGTGAAAACCTAGATTTTCATGATTTGAAACTTTCTTTGAATTGGCTCTTTGAATGGAAAATTAGACAAGGATCAAGACTACCATACCTTGCTATTGATTCGCCACGAAAATTGAAGAAAAATCTCCTTGAAATCCCCAACCCTAGCTTGATTTTGACCTTGATCTCCAATGGAGTTCCTAGAGAAGATTTTTTGGGAGGGAAGGGTTTTGATTTGGGGTCTTGGGTTGTAATGATTTAATTGGGTGTTTAAGGACTTAAAATACATTATATAGGAAGTTAATTAGTTATATAATCGTCTCTCCTAACCCCTAATTAAATAACTAACTAAAACTAAGACCCCTAACTTAAACTAAAAAAAAATAAAAACTGCTATCATCCACGCCCACCCATCCACGGACTGTGGATGGGTCTACTAGCCGTTCTGTGATTCCGTGGTCTAGCGCTGGGGCTAGGGCTAGGCCCACACCCATGACCTACGGGACGTTGACTGGGCTACTGGGCGTGATCTGCCTCCGTGAACCAAGCTGTTTTGACAACATTTTGGGCAGTGTTGGGGTCCTCCTCAAGGACCTATTGGGTGGTCCTTGGGGAGTGGTACCCAGACGTTTAACCCCTAATTATGTCATTCTAAGTATGGGAGTCATTTCTACGAGTTTTAACCCTCATACAACACTTCAAAACACCACTACAAGACTCTACAACACACTAGTTCAACTCACTAGTTTCCGGGCGTTATAGTCGTGCCTTGACAATTTAACCCCTAAATTCCTCAACCTTCACTCGGGAAACCATCAAACATCATCAAGCCTCACATCAAACTCAAATGCACACACGTTTGGCTCTAGTTTTACTAGTTCGATTTTAGGATTGTTACATTATGGATGAAAGGATTCCAAATATGAAAAGCCATCATACCAAGATTACAAAACCCACAAATGCTGGAGGAATGGAGATTTGGTCTTGACCCTAGATCCAATTCTTTCGTCTTCTTCAAGTTCTAGAGAGAGAAATATTTGAGAGGATGAACTTTGGGATTCTTTTGGGGTTTTGGAAATAATGTCTTGAATGGTGAGTTTAAATTGTTAAAATCACTTATACTGGTTTACTCCGCTTAGGAAAAATGACCCAACTTTAATTTAACTCAAACCTAAAACTCCCAAAATACTCCCACTTGGCAGCCCACTATTCAGCCTTCACAGAGGCACCACGAGCTGTGGTCCTCACTACTGATCGTAGTCCTGCACAATGTCATGGACTACTGTCTAGGCCACCTTTCCTTGGCCCCTAATAGTGGAATGCATCACCATGAACCTTCCCACTAGTCGTGGTCTTCACCACTGGCCGTGAAATGGCTCGTTAAGATAAGCCAACTTGGGCAGCCTTTGGGGACCTACTTCCTAGCCCACCACGAGCCACACCACGGGACGTGGTCCTTACAACTTGTCGTGGTGGTGGTCGTGAAGGTGGGGGCAGTGCTTCGGAAGGTTGGGCAGGCTTGGACCCTTTCCCTTGGCTCGTGCCCTCAAACTAAACTCTAGTTTAGCCTACTAGTTTACGAGGTGTTTCAAGATTTTTGACCGTCAGGTTCGTAGGTTGAGAAATAAAGAAGTCATTTTAGTGAAGGTTATTTGGGGGAGTCAGTCCATAGAGGGAACAACTTGGGAAGAAAAAACAGCCATGAAGGCCAAGTATCCTCACCTATTTCCTTCTTATTTTGTTTCAGCTTGATGTAATAGTTCCTCTCCAGTCTCTCAATTTACTCTTGTGTAAAATCAGTCATATTATCTTGCACCTTCAGTTTTTCTTGCATTTTAGCATGGTTACATGTTCTTATAACTCAGTTCAATTAGCTATCACTTTCTAGTACTATGTGGTAGGGATTGAAGCTTCTTCCCTCCATACTCAACTAGTTTAGACTTCATTTGAGGACAAATGTTTCCAACAAGGAGTTAATGTAACACGCCGTATTCGAAAGAGAGCTAGTAGCAGATTTTATGAGTTTATAGGTGCCACCGACAGAGCCCAAACCACTCCCCGTGGCTTGGACTATATACCATTGGTAAATTTCGTGGGTTAGCCACCCTGAACTCCCAAAAAATCACGACCAATGACCGGACCTATGGACCGTAGGTGGGAGCACAGTCCAGGGTCTAGGGTTCGTGGATCATGACACTCTAACATAGTCTAAAACGCCAAACAACACCCTACCAGGATGGACCGTCGGCTAGTACACGGTCTGATAATGGCTTCATGAGCTTCTAAGTCAGGGTCATTTTTATCTTTTCCCCTACACATTGGACCTTTAAACTACATCATTTTACACCTAAATATGTTGTTTTACTCAGTCTAAGCCTAGTAAATTAGTCAGAACTTACCCAAATCATTTATTCTAAAAAAATCATCAAAATTAGAGAAAAAAGAGGAGAAAGAGTCGACAAACTACTCAAGAACATGCAACAGGTTTTCTTTAGTTCCAGCCTCAAAATCCATGGATTTCTCCGTAGATTTCGTCACCAGGTACGTGCGATTTCACTAGTGAGTTCCTTTCATCTAGTAGGTCCTTAGAATTCAGTCAGAATCTTGATTCGGATATGTTGTTTAGACCTAGGGTTTTTAAAACCTTGTAGAATTGTTGTGATTTAGTTGTTATAGTGTTCTTAATCAGATTATCATGTTTTTGTGGAATCATTTCTTAGTTCTTTGCATGAAACTCAGAACCCGAGTTGTGTAGATTCTCCTAGTTCATAGGCAGTTAAACAGATAAACATGCTCCAGTTTCGAATGTTACATTGTGAGTTCTCATATGTTGAATTCTCCGATTTGCATGTCATATATTAAAAATTTAGGAAAGATTTCAGTTTTTTTTATTAAAAAAATCATTATTATTTATTGCACCTAATCATAAAAGGAATGAACATCACATATATGACATTTCATACTATTTTAATTAATATATTTTTAAAAAAAATCAAAAGCTTAATTTAAAGTAAATATAAGGAGATACAAAACTTAATTCTATGGTGAGCTAAGGTGGAGGCATAGCATAAACATCCAAAACTTCTAAGGTTCTCATATGAACGAGAATTGCCAAAAAGCATTTCATAAGGAGTCTTTCCTTTGAGTACTCCAGATGGAAGTTTGTTGTTCAAGTGAGTGGTTGTTATGATGCATCCCCCAATAGGAAATAGGTAAATATGACTAAAACATCAAGCCTCTAGCAGGCTCTTGAAGATGTCTATATTTTATTTCCATGACCCCATTCTGTTGAGGAGTACCCACACAAGAAGTCTAATGCAAGATACCCAAAGATTTAAGAAAGGGTGCCTCTTGATTGCATGTCCCTAACTCTAGCATTATCAGATCTGATGCATTTAACTTATGTATGGAATATTCTTTCAATCACAGGTAAAAAAACCTTTCAGGATGGAAAAAGCATTACTTTTGCAACACATTAGAACAATCTAACTACCCCAGCGATAGTCATCAAAGATGGTGAAAAAATATTGTAAACCATTGTAGGTGGGAGATTTATAGGGCCCCATGTGTCAACATGTAGTAAGTCAAAAATTCTATTTGAACGATTATGACTCATTGGAAAAGGCAATCTGGTTTGCCTTGTTGTAAGACATATATCACAAATAAAATCAGGATTGGAAGGAAAAATGTCTGAAATCAAATTTTTTTCATTACCGAATAGGGAACTTGACCCATCCTTACTTGTTAAAGATGTACATTAGGAATAACATTAACGAAAATAGGATATGACTTAGAATGAAATCAATTCTTCTTGGAGTGAAACTATATTTTTCATCAAAGATATAGACTTATGACCATTAGGTTGCAATAGATATAGACCTTCCCTCACTTCACGAAAAACCTGAGTATTCCTCATTAAAGGGTTTTGTAACACAGAACAACTGGGAATGAATAAAGATCACAACTAGATTTATTGCATAATTTATGGATAGGTGATAAATTGAACTTGAAAACTTGTACATAAATTACATTTTTTAGAATACATTTATATAGAATGGGAACACTTCATGTATGTGTCTCAACAATCTGGAAAGAGTTAGGTAATGAAATACGTATGGGAACAGGAAGGGGATTGAAAGAGATAAATAATTTAAAGTTGAAACGCATGTGTTCTAAAGCACCTGAATCAATGATGCAGGTGTTGGTTAAGTCCAAAACATAAGATCAAACAATTGTTGACGCATTGAACCCATTACTGGAAGTTCCTTCTTGTCCCAGCTTCATCTCCTTGACTACTTGTTTCATAAATTGTGTATATTTCCTTGTTGAGAAAGTTACCTGGTATGGTGATGTCTGTCTTGTTTTGTGATTTTTGTTAAATCTCAAAATAATCCCCTAAAATTAATCCATTCACCCTATGAGTTGCTGGAAACCCTTTTGGTTTATTTGATTCAAAATCCCTTTGTTTTGTGAACACAAAATCATCAAGAAACCCAATGAGCCTATGGCAATCATCATGAACATGTCCTTTTTGCCACATTAATTACATGAGACATTTAGATTGTACTTACTCTTTCTTGCTTTGTTCCTCTAAATAGAGGTACCCCCTTTGATTGTTATTTACATATGTTTCATGTTGTGAAGGATATCCCCCCTTGAAAGGGATATTTCTTGACTTCTGATATGATTTACCTAGTTGGGTCACCATGAAACTCATTGCTTCATTAGCATAGGAAGTATTCACATAAGTCTCCCTTTGATTTTCATCCTGCAACAAGAGAGAGTAAGCATAATCAAGGTTAGGCAATGGTTTCATCATCATGAAGTTACCCCGAGCCTGATCATAAACATCATTGATACCTATACGAAATTGAATGAGTCATTGATCCTGTACTTACTTAGAAAACTTAGATTTTCCTTCACATGTACTAACACATCTAGAACAAAGCATAAGAGTAAGGGAGTCCAACTCATCCCACAATCGTTTGATCCTGGTGAAGTAACTAGCAACATCAATGTTGCCTTGTACTATGACTGATAATTCCTTTTATAGATGGTTTAGCTTAGCACCATTCTTTCTGCAATATTTGTGCTTTATTCTATCCCGCAATTCTTTGGCTATTTTAGAATAGATGACACTATCTCCAATATCCTTTGTAAACTAGTTGAGCAGCCAAGAAATAACCATATAGTTGCAGCAGGTCCAATGAACATACAAAGGAGCAGTCAAATCTGGTGCAATACATGTGCCATTAATGAAATCAATTTCTTCTTGGCAAATAAAGAGATAAGCATAAATCTTAGCCAGCCTAGGAAACCTCTGCCATCCAAAATTCAAGAAATCTGAAAAGTTTGTTATGCCCCACCACCCTTGCTTCCAGAGTTAAGAACATAGAAGCAGGATTCTTGCCAAATGTTCCACATCCATGTGATCAAACCATCCTTGCAAGCCTTGATTAGTGATCATTCTATCTAGCCTTTCAAATATGCAAATCATTTCCACTTCTACCATTGCACAATGTAAATGGGCTTCCTTTGATCAATTGCATTTATGCTAAATCACAATAAGAAATATAATTTTCAAGATATTCATGTTCAGATTCAAGCACTAGTAAACCTCAAATTTTCTCCTCAAAATTTAGAACTACATTGAACCCCCTGTAATTAACCAAGAACTATCCATTTGTATTGTCAGTTGATGCATATCTTTCCAAAGCATTATTATTTCTTTTGAATTGATTGTTGCATATTCTCATGTGACAAAGAATTCTAGGCATGACTATGATTCTCTAACAGTAAGGTAAGTTGTTGTTAAGAATCTTTGATCACTATAGATTCATCGAATTAATAAAAAACACAAGATATTTCCATTGCAATTAGCTATCATTAATTGCATCTTTAAAAGTCTTTAATCCTTTTATGTATTTTTTAATGTACCTTGAATGCTTAAAAGTCTCCAGTAAACCAATAAAAGATAATTTATGAAAATTGTGTAGCATCTGAACACTCTGAAAAGCTTGTTGGGACTTCACAAATGTAGCATCATATCATATATTACTAAAAGTGGAAACAAAAATCGTTTAAAGTTGAAATACCATTTTTCTCCTACAGTAGATTTATAAATATTTAGCTAATTACATGTTTAAATATTAGTGATAATCAATTATTACATCTAGTAAATGGAGAGTTCATGTGTTCAAAGGAGGATTGTTTACTCTTCCAAATTTTAATGGAGGTTCATTGCATATATTTAATATTCTTAAAGTGGTTCTCTTTTTTCTATTCTAGCCCTTTGAAAACTTCAAATAGTATTTAATTTAAAACTTTAAGATGTCTTTTGATATTCCTCTATTTTTATCTATATAAATTCATCTTTTTTGTTTCATGAAACTCACATCCAAAATTATCATTTTCATTTTATAGTTAAAGTAGTAAAGCCATCAACATCTCAAGTATATGATATATCTACCTTAGTTTTATCATTTATCACTTTACGAAAATAATGTGATTTTTCTATTTGATTCATGTTTTAGTTTGACTCGATGCAGAAGACTTTTGAATTTTGATTGGATATGAGAAAAGGTGTCGACAAAAACTTGGAAAATTATGTGCTTATGTTATATTTCTTTTGTCATTTCTATAATGTTATGATTAAAGTCTTAATAAGGATCCGTATGGTTTTTTTTCATCTATGTTTATTTTTTTATATTTCTCTATTAGTCTTCTTTAATTTAATTTTCTATAAATTATTATCATAACATTTATTTGAGATTGTTGCATTTTAGTACTCATTACACGCATGTTTACATTGAATTTTATACCATATTGCATGAGACACGTGCATTGCATGTGTCCAGAAACTAGTTTCAGACAAAAGCTTTCATCTCTTATAGATTGATTTAGATTTCATGGGCTGAACTCTAATTGGCAGATTATCATTTCTTTGCTTCTTCTCTCCTTATGAACTCTTCTAAATCCTAGGAGAGACATCTTCTTCAATAAGTAGATAATCTTGAAGTTTCTCCGAGATATATGATTTCACGTAACAGGACACTTCATCCAATACTAAGTGTCAACGATCGTCAGTCAGTAATATAACCCAACAAAGTAAGTTGGGGTCGAATCCCACAGGGAGTTGTACATATTTTAGAATCAATAGAAAAGCATGAATATTCTCAAGTCAATCATAAGTAAAAACTTTTACGAATAAAAACATGGTTCAAGTTTGGGGTGACACAAGATAACAGCAGGTTCTGATTGTAATTATCGACTACAACATCAATTAACATGAATAAACAGGTATAGAGATAGGTTCTTGGAATGTGATTGGATTATGGGCTAAGGTAGACAAATGCGTGATTGCAATTAATAGTAAATAGCTATAAATCAGTGAATAAGCTAGACTTTAGAGGGGATAAACTCTCTCTCGAACAATTTACCCCGAATCAAACTGGTTTTTCGCGAACACCAATAAGCAAAAATTAAGAACAGCCTACGCTTTACTACATTCACTCTCTCTAGCTGAATGTGTGGCTGAACCCATGACAACCCAATACCCACAGACCATCAAATCAGTAATCTTGTTTTTAAAACCTCTCTCTCGAGCAAGCCAAAAACACGAAGGTAGATTTGCATTTGCAACAACAACCTTGTAGATTAAGCCACAATTACTGAATGAAATCACTTTTAAACAATATTTAAACTATCAATTAGCTATCAAGCAGCTAAATCAACCCATAGTCACATAATCACACCACAAGAATTGGGGTTTTAGCTAGACATCATAAAAAGATAAAAATCGTTACCAAATTGTGTTTCCATCAACTGGGTAAAATTAATTCCGTCTTTACAAAGGTCAAGGTTGAAGAATCTCCAAGACCTACTTCCAATTTCTCAAAAATGGAAATCTTCAGAGTTAAGGAAAATATTGTTTCAATACTCTCAGTTCTAAACTCAAAACTTCAAAACAGATGATAATAATAAGATTGATTGACTGATTGATACTAAACTAAATATTTAAAAATGTGTTTATAGTTGCCAAAAATTTGTTGCGAAGGATCATTCGCCGCAATAAGTCGGGACCGCCGATCCACTCGGCGATCCTCCCTTTGGTCAATTCCGTCGCCTTTTTGCTTTGGCCTTTAACAACTTCAAGTTTTGTAACTTTGGGCAATATAGCACTGCTTCACCGAATTGTTCAGCGACTCACCGACTACTCCTTTCTATCGCCGACTTGATTTTCTCCTTCAGGGCTTGGCACACTGGAAATTTAGGCGAGATCATGGTTATTCGGCGACTCACCTAATGGGTTAGGCGATCATCAGGCCTTCTTTTCTTCGTTCTTTCAGCTGCCTAGTTCCTTTTTGCTCATTAGTGTCCATGCTTTGTTCTTCAATCCAAATACCTAAAAATCAAGGATTTACATCAGTTATTAGCACAAAATATGCATTTGAAGACACTAAATCTATTAAAATAGTGCCATAAATGAGTCCAAATCGTGGACTCATGAACACACCCAACTTAAACTTTTGCTTTCCTTAAGTAAAACTCTAGTTTAGCAGTTCAAAAAGGATGTCTCAAACATAACCTCTGCTCTTCCATTAAGGTAAAAAACTTTTGATAATTTACGTATGTAAGTGAAAACTGTGATATGTTCAGTTATAAACATTAAGGGGATGCACCTGCAACAACTAATAATATCTTGGTGGAAATACAATGCTTCACCAAAATTACAAGGGAGGACAATTTAGAAGAGGAGGAATAATAATCATGTTACTATTATCAGTGTAATGATATTTATTCTTTATAATATTATATTTCCATTTTTAATAACTTTTCCTAAAACTAGTTCTGAGAACATGCATTGCACGTTTATCCAAAAATACTTCATATAGATTTTTTATTGCAAAGGACATATTTTATTCATGTTGGGATATGGAAGAATGACATGATAGGGAATGGTTAGTTTAGTGGTTGGTGGAGCATGCAAGACATCCATAAGTGAATGTTATAAGTCTCCATTGCCATTCTCATACCCTTCGAGACTACCTAGGCCATGAATGTTGGGATTTGAACAACAATCATTACTTATTGCTTCTCTGAGTTGTGGTGGGGATCAAAGGGGCAGATGTGTAAATCATAGTTGCCCCTACAATTTGGGCATTTACTAGGTATAGAGGGAAGGGATATTTTTGTCGGGCCCTATTACCCTTTCTCTATTTAATAGTGTATTTAAAAGATATATATGTGTCCAATTGGACCACTTACTCAGTCAATCATAAATGATTGTCTCACATGCATCATTTAATTAATTAAATTAGTCAATTACTTTAATTAATTGATTTTAAAAAATATATTTGGACATTTGATAAATTAAAAACAATTGCCCAATCATCCTTGTCCTTTTTCTTGATAGGATAAGGCACATAACATACTTCAATTGCTGATTCATATTCTTTATATCGACGATGATGGTTAATATCAATTAATTTATAGTGATTATACTTTTAACACCAATATCCATAGTTAGATCAAATCATTCAAATTTGAATGATACAGTTTGCTTTAATGGTGTTTCACAATATTCCACTTATATAATCTCTTTTATATATGCATAGTAATCACCAAAATTTGGATTTGATTTCATTTCTCATTGTTTATCTTACAATACCATCACATTTCGTGTAAAATTTGTATCCATAAATAAAATAAAGTGTCCCTAGTTGATTAGGAAGACTTTTTTTCTCTTTATATGGAATTATTTATGGAAAAGCGTAAAAAAAAGTTCTTTAAGTAAGCTATGTGAGATTGAATTAAAATGTCTTTCGTTTATAGTTTGGCACAAAAATTCCCCTATTGTTACTTTTTAGACAAAAATATTATTTTACTAATAAAGATATTATTTCTTTAATTTTTAGGCACAATATTTTTCTAATCAAATATTATTTTTGAAATCCCTTTAACCAAAAGTAGAAAGTAATCTTTTTTCTTTGTAATATCTTTTTATCATTTTAAATAGAATTACTCTAGATACTTTTTAACTTGTAATATATATAGGTCATATATATAACTATCATAGTAACCTTGTCATTGGTTTTTATTCAAATAATGATTAAAAAAAATTCTAATAAAATAAAAATATTCTATTTCTTAATTTTTACGAATTGAATAGAATAAATATTTACTAATATATTCCTTGATTTTAAAGTTAATATGAACAAATAGTCAACATAACTCCATTAATGATGGTTTAGTGATATTTTGTGATCTGAAGCAATGTAATCGGTTTATGTGTTTTATGACATTATGATTGTTGTATCGAATCTTTGAAATTAAGGATTATATTAGTAAATGCTTAAAAGGTTGAACTTGCATCACAAAATAGACTTATGTCTTATGGTGGAAGGAACATATTTAATAGCACATGTCGTACAATCTATGCCTATGTATTTGCTTTCAGCAATGAACCCCCTAGTATGTGTGTTAGATCAACTTCATAAGATTTTTTCTAAATTCTTCTGGGGCGATGCCACTACTTCAAAGAATAAACCGAGTGTTTTGGAGAAGTATGTGTTATCCAAAAGAAGAAGGGGGACTAGGACTCAGATCATTACACGATGTATCCAAAGCACTCCTAGCTAAGCTTTACTAAAATTTTAGAACAACCACTTCATCTTTGTCAAAAAAGTATTGCAATGAGCTCTACCAAACTATAGTTGTAGGATGTGGTGCATCACATATGTGGAAGAAGATGGCATTAGTAAGCGAAGACGTGGAGCACAACATTTAGTGGCAGAAAATTCTAATTTTTGATTTGATTGCTAGACAAAACAAGGGGTTATGTATTATGTTGAAGGTGATACTACCATTAAGGAGGAATTAGAACTGATGGATTTCATCACAAGAGGAGGTTGGGATGAATATAATTTGCATACAAAAGTATCAAAAGAAATGGTTGAATACATATGTTTGCAACAAATTTTAATGTGAAAGAAAATAAATTACAATCACAATTAAAACATGAAGAAACATGATTTTTAGTGATAAAAATATGTTGGTACAAATGTGTTCCTCCTTTGATTCTACTCTCCTAAGATTTATTCATGATTTGAGGGCCATTTGTGATGTATTTCTCGAACTAGGATGGTTTGAATTTGACCTCTTTATGAATATTCCATGAATTTGTGAAATATTCGTGATGCCTTTTCAAGGGAATATAGTACCCTTTATATAGTCATGAACTAGGGTTTAGGATTGAGTAACCTCCCAGAATCCTAGTTGAAATTGAACACACCTTATAGAGTCCCAACTCGAATTGAACAAGTTTTGTGGAGTCCCACAATATTTCAATATCTACAAAGACCTCCTGCTTCAAGGTTTGTTGGAGTGTAGACATTTTGAAACTCAAAGATGAGTCTTGAAGTACTAATATTTCTTCCACCTCTGCGGCTCCAGATTTGCAGATTTGATTTACGAGAAAAGAGATGAAGGGAAAATTTGGTCCCACGGGAGGTGCCATAATTTTTTTGCAATAAATTTCAAAGTACCAAAATACACCGCAATCACAAATAAAATATGAAGAAACATGATTTCATCGATAAAAGTATGTTGGTATAAATTTATTCCTCAAGGGCCGTTAGTGGCGTATTTTCCGAACTCTTTATGAATATTCCATGAATTTGCAGAATATTTGAGATGTCTTTTCAAGGAAATATAGTAACCTTTATATAGACATGAATTAGGTTATAATATTGAGTAGCCTCCAAGAATCCTAGTTGGAATTGAACACACCTTGTAGAGTCGTTACACAAATTAAACACGTCTTGTAGAGTCCCGAAAAATTTCAATGTCTACAACATTATGGATATCATAAAAGCCCATAGAAATGATCATCAAAATGGTATATCTTATAGGATGGGCAATACCTAAGGAAATTTCACTCATGAATCAACATGGAAGCTAATGAGGAAAAAACAACAAATTAGAGAAGATTATGGATATAGATACCATTTTTCGTAGCAGAATTGATAGTTGATGAATTCATGTCGTAGCGGAATTTATAGTTGATGAATTCATGGAAGTAGTAGTGTGGTAGGTGGTAGTGTGGTAGGTGAGTAATTTATTTTAAAGATTTTATTATAATTTATTATAATATTCATGGTAAAATGTAATAGTATTTATTGTAATATTCTTCCGATAGTT
>JAJOOR010023616.1:0-39625 GCA_036250505.1 Solanum acaule
CAATTATCATTTCCTAAGCAATGTACAATTCCACATTCTCAATAACAAGTATATATGACAAGTCAATGGTCCTCTCATAGAACCCAATACAATGGTCCTCTTATGGAACTCATACCCAAACTGTTAGTGGATTGAAACGTGATACCCGATCCCAATTAGTGTGCTGAACGTGACACCTGATTCCATATGTGTGATGGAACGTGGCACTCGATCCAAGTTAGTGTGTCGGAATGTGACACCCGATCTAATATATATGTCAGTATGTGACATTCGATCCCAGTTAGTGTGTCGGAACGTGACACCCGATCCATTCAACAAGCCACAATCACAATTACAATGTACATTCTCATAATCATACAATCAAGTGTTGATTCATGGCATACAATCATTCATTCATACTCAATTACATTAGGTGTGATCAACAAGACTTCATTCACGTACATACATGCATTACAATGAAGCAATTACCAACATACATCACACAAAACATGAAATGACAACTATCACATACCTCGAACAAAGCTTGAATCCATTAAGAAACTTGATTCTTCCCTTTCCGGATTCTTTCCACTTTTTCTTGGTCTACAAACAATCAATATAACGCGAGGATCAATAAACAACACCTAATTACCCAGATTATAATCAATAATATCAACACTAGACCAAACCCTTGATCCCCATACCCATATTAGGGCTTTTTTCGCCATATTTTCAAGATCAAAACCCTCCCCCATCGATAGTTACCCAAGAAACTAAGTTCTACGGATCGAAAAATGGATTCATGGTGTAAAAACCTTACATTTGGTGCTAGAAGTGGTGGAAAACTTCCAAGAAGTATCTCTGGGTCGTTCCTTAGCTCTCAAGATCGAATGATGCAGAATAATAATGTTTTTGGGGTTTATTTCTGACTTTAGTCGCGACTATCCCGCCACAGCGGACCTCATCCCGCTACAGCAGCCCCACCCTGGTGGGAATAATTCTGCCTTGGCGGCTTGCACAGAAATAGAGAGTTAAATTAAGAGTTCCAAACCTTCATTTCATAACACACCTTCATCCCATGACACTCAGAAAATACCCATTCACGCTAAGATCAGTTTTGGGGAAGTCTACTCACCCGAATTTGATTCCGTAAAGTCATACGGGTTCCTCAATGTTTTAACTATCTACTCATGTGATCAAGTTCATAATTAGATCTCTCATCCATTACTAGATTTCCCTAGACCTCAGTGACTTCGATTTCGTCCAAAATGGGCCTAGGTTAGGAAATTCCAAGTTACTTCCAAAAAGTTTTCTGACCCCAATTATTTCCCCATTGGCCTTTCCCTAATGACAAAATCAGGTCGTTACAATTATATGGGAAATTAATTGGGGGGTTCTCACCTAAACTACCCAAGACAAGGTTGGAACAAAGAGCGAGATAATGGTTGCTCCTTGTTTCAGCCCATAATTTTTTGTCTCCAGAAAATAAATATAGGGAGAAAAAATTGTAATGCCTCCACAATTTTTCTCCACGAAATTGGCAGCATAAGGGCATTTTTTGTCCCAATTATAGACGTCTATAAAGAGGAATGTGGTCATTTTCTTGGAAAACTTTTGATTTTTTGGTAATGTTCAGAACAACTCTCTGGTTAAGGAGGCGGCTAAGATCATATGTAAAATAAATATCAAACAAGAGTCAGGGTCGAATGGCAAAGAGATTGGAGGTTGAATTTATCAAAATTCGTAAATAAATTCACAAGAGCATGTGTTGTATCAACATAAAGTAAATGTTGGGAATGGTTTGAATGAAGTAATCGAGTCAAGTTCACAATTATAACACATAACACAATTGTTGATTACCAAGATTAGAGAGACTAAGGGTGTCCATTCGATGGGTTCAAACTTTGATAGGTATTAACTAAATGCCTTAAAATAAATTATGGCATGCATAGCATTAGTTTTAACTACACTAAGGGTCTGTCTGGAAAGCCACCTGGTAATTGGAATTGGTGTAATTAGGGTAGTAATTACTAGCCTAGTAATTATGCTAACATGTTTGTTAGCCACAATGTAACTACAAGTGTACTTTTTGGTTGCAAGTGTAATCATAAAGTTATATAGAATATTTCACGACCCAGACCATCGTGATTGGCACTCACACTAACCCTCCAGTGGGAGAAACATTAATACTAACTAGTTAACCAAGTCTAATAAAATACTATAGCATTTTAGTTACGGAAGCAAGATAAATAGCTAAAAACTGAAGTTCCCATAAACTTCCAAAAGATCTAACAACTAATGAATGCGGAAATACGCCTAGAACCTGAAAGTCAATGTACCAAAACATCTAGCAAAATCCATAAGTCTAACAAGAAGGGTTACGACCCCAAACTAATGAACTAATAACTAACTAGAAAAGTCTAAGTCCAAAATGTGGACATAGACGAAAAAAGAACTCATGGCAGCCTGGAAGAACTGGCTCACCCTTAAATTCGATCAACGATCACTGATCTTCTAAGCAAGGTCTGTCAATAGCCGCCTGAAGATACCCTGTACTTAACAAAGAAAGAGCAAGTGCAATATTAGTAAACAACCACAGTGTACTCGTAGGATCATGCGGCTATCCCACTAAGTGCAACATATATAAGTCATCACAACATAATAATAGCATACATATACCGAACAACAAATAGTTTCACAATTCTCAAATATCACAGTTATATCAAGTCATTGGTCCTCTCATAGAACCCAAACCAAAACTGTTAGCATACCGGAACGTCATACCCGATCCAATGATTATGCCGAAATGTGGCAACCTATCCCATAATTATGCCAGAACGTGGCAACTGATCCAAGTTAATTTGTGGGAATGTAACACCCGATCCATTTAACAAGCCAATCACAATCACAAAGCACATTCTCATAATCATACAATCAAGTCATGATTCATGGCATTCATCATTCATATATCCCCATTTACAATTAATGTGATCAATAATGCAACATTTACATACATACAAGTATCGTAATGAAGCAAGAACAAATATACATCACACAATCATAGAATCACAACCATCACCTACCTCGAAACAAGCTTGAAACCCTAAGAAACTTGATCCTTCACTTGCCGGATTCGTTCCACTTGTTCTTGGTCTACAAACAATCTTAATAACACGAAAATCAATAATCAATCACTAATTATCTGGATTACCAACAATTCTATCAACCCTAGATCATACCCATGATCACAAGTATCCAAATTAGGGATGTTTCCACCATAAATTCTAGATCAAAAAGCCTCCTCCATCGATAATTACCCATTAGATTACGTTCTACGGATCAAAAACGAATTCGGGGAGTTAAAACCTTACCTTTAGCCTTAAAATGGTGGAAAACTGTCAAGAATCACCTAGGGTTTGTCTCCTTACTCTCAAAGTCAAAACGTGCAGAATAAAGACATTTTGGGGTTTATTTCAAACTTGAGGCGCATCGGACCTGCCATAACGGTCCTCACCCTGGTACATCGGCCCCGCCCTAGCGGCAGAATTCCCTGCCAAAGTGTCTTGCATGAAACAATGAGCTATTTTAATAATTCCAATACCCCCATTTCACAACACACCTTCAACCAACGACACTCAGAAACTACCCGTTCACGCTAAGATCAATTTCGGGATTTCTACTCACCCGAATTCAATTCCATAAAGTCTTACAGGTTCCTTAACGTCTTACCTATCTAATCATGTGATCAAATTCATAATTAGATCACCCAATTATTACCAGATTTCCCTAAACCTCACAAACTCCGATATCGTCCAAATATGAACTAGGTTGGGAAATCTCAAGTTACTACAAAAAACTTTTCCAGCCCAAAATTTTTCCCTGTTGGCTTTTCTAAAACGACGGGAATAGGTTATTACAATAGGTACCAATTTACCCATCACTCGTCCCCGAGTGACAAACTTAGGGAAAACAGGCTAAAGAAAGAATGGAGTAGTACCTGAATCAACGAACAATTGGGCATACTTGTCTCGCATGTCCCTCTCAGTTTCCCAAGTAGCTTCCTCAATTGGACGATGTTTCCATTGAAATTTTAGGGACTTGATCTCCTTGGTCCTCAGCTGACGCACATCACGATCAAGAATTGCAACCGGTTCCTCTTCATATTGGAGGTCTTTATCTAACACAATTGAGTCCCACTTAATGATATAATCCCCATCACCATGATATCTCTTCAATATGGACACATGAAATACCAGATGAACTCCTGATAGGTTAGGAGGTAAATCCAATATATACGCTACCGGTCCTACACATTCAAGAACCTCAAAGGGACCAATGTATCACAGACTTAGCTTTCCCTTCTTGCCAAATCTCATCACCCCTTTCATGGGTGATACCTTAAGAAGAACATTCTCATCAGTCTGAAATGCCATATCTCTTACCTTATGGTCTGCATACTTCTTCTCTCTACTTTGGGTTGTTGGAAGCTTAGCTTGAATACTCCTCACCTTTTCTTTAGCATCCCTCACTAAATCAACCCCCAAAGGTTTCACATCTCCAGCCTCAAACCATCATATTAGAGATCTACAAACCCTTCCATAAAGTGCCTCAAATGGTGCCATATCAATGCTGGAGTGATAACTTTTATTATAAGAGAATTCACACAAAGGTAAGAACTTATCCCAATGCCCTCCGAAATCAATCACACATGCCTTCAACATGTCTTCTAACACTTGAATAGCCCTCTCTGGCTGCCCGTCTGTCTTTGGATGGAAGGTTGTACTAAAAGTGAGTTGTGTGCCCAATTCATCATGTAATTTCCTCCAAAACTTGGATGTGAATTGGGTACCACATCTACGGACAGAAGAGTGAAGGAGGTTAGATACCAATTTGAATCGCCAGATACCAATTGGAATCGAGTTATAGCACGAAAGGAGACAAGAGAAACAAAGAGATTTCCTAAAGTCCTATAGCCTCTCGAAGAAAAGTATAGACGTCTCTATACCGTTCCACAAGACTCTACTAAACTCGTTTTGGTACATCGATATCAACGAACCTAGGCTCTGATACCAACTTTTTCACGACCTAGACCATCGTGATTAGCACCCACAGTAACCCTCGGGTGGGAGAACCATTAATACTAACTAGTTAACCAACTCTAATCAAATACTATAACATTTAGGTTACGAAAGCAAGATAAATAGCTAAAATCTGAAGTTCTCATATACTTCCAAAAGAACTAACAACTAAACAATGTGGAAATACGCCTAGAACTTGAAACTCAATATACCAAAACATCTAACAAGATCCATAAGTATAACAAGAAGGGTTACGACCCCAAAGTAATAAACTAATAACTACCTAAATAAGTCTAAGTCCGAAATGTTGACATAGACGAAAAAAGAACTCATGGAAGCCTGGAAGAACTGGCTCACCCTTGAATTCGATCGACGATCACTGATCTTCTAAGTGAGGTATGTCAATAGCCGCCTAAAAATGCCCTGTACTCAACAAAGAAAGAGCAAGTGCAGTATCAGTACACAACCACATTGTACTCGTAGGATCACGCGATTATCCCACTAAGTGCAACATATATAAGTCATCACAACATAATAATAGCATGCATATACCAAACAACGAACAGTTTCATAATTCTCAAATATCACAGTTATATGAAGTCATTGGTCCTCTCATGGAACCCAAACCCAAACGGTTAGCATACCGGAACCTGGTACCCGATCCAATGATTATGTAGAAACGTGTCAACTGATCTCATAATTATGCCGGAACGTGGCAACCGGTACAAGTTAGTGTGTCGAAACGCAACACTCGATCCATTGAACAAGCCACAATCACAATCACAAAGTATATTCTCATAATCATACAATCAAGTCATGATTTATGGCATTCATCATTCATATATCCTCATTTACAATTAATGTGATCAATAATGCAACATTTGCATACATACATATATCATAATGAAGCAAGAACAAACATACATCACACAATCATAGAATCACAACCATCACCTACCTCGAAACAAGCTTGAAACCCTAAGAAACGTGATCCTTCCCTTTCCAGATTCATTCCGCTTGTTCTTGGTCTACAAACAATCATAATAACACGGAAATCAATAATCAATCACTAATTACCTGGATTACCAACAATTCTATCAATGCTAGAGCATACCCATGATCCCAAGTATCCAAATTAAGGTTGTTTCCACCATAAATTCTAGATCAAAAACCCTCCCCATCGATAATTACCCATTAGATTACGTTTTACGGATCAAAAAATGAATTTGGGGAGTTAAAACCTTACCTTTAGCCTTAAAAATTGTGGAAAACTGTCAAGAATCTCCTGGGATTTGTCTCCTTACTCTCAAAGTCAAAAAGTGCAGAATAAAGATGTTTTGGGGTTTATTTCTGACTTAAGTCGCGTCGGACCCGCCACAACGGTCCTCACCCCGCTATAGCGGTCACGCCCTCGTAGCAGAATTCCCCGCCAAAGCGGCTTGCACGAAACAGTGAACTATTTTACTAATTCCAATACCCTCATTTCACAACACACCTTAACCAACGACACTCAGAAACTACCCGTTCACGCTAAGATCAGTTTCGAGAGTTCTACTCGCCCGAATTCAATTCCGTAAAGTCGTACGGGTTCCTTAACGACTTACCTATCTACTCATGTGATCGAATTCATAATTAGATGACCCAATTGCTACCAGATTTCCCTATACCTCACAGACTCCAATTTTGTCCAAATCTGGACTAGGTTGGGAAATCTCAAGTTACTACAAAAAAGTTTTCCGACCCAAAATTTTTCCTCGTTAGCTTTTCTATAACGAAGGGAACAGGTCGTTACAGAATTTTAAAAATATAAATTAATTATTTAAAATTAAAAAATTATATTAGAAAATAAGGGCTTTTATAAATGATATTAAATCCATTATTTAATATATATTGTCTTTCAAAAAATATGTTAATTAATAAAATTATGTTTTAACTAATATTATAAAAAAATAATTTGATTTATAGTTTTCAATTTAGTATATTTTAATTAAATTAATAATAAAAATTGAAAGTACAAAATTTCTATGAAACATCATGTAATGCATGTTTGACAAAAAGATTAATATTATATATATAATGTCATAAAATTAAAAAACATTTGACAAAGAGATAATCTATCAAGACTAACTTAAGAAAATAGCTTCCAATGCATAATATCTAGTCAATACTCCTAAAACAAATGAAATTGAAAATATAACATAAGTTCTAAATTCAAAACAAAAAACTTAACATAATACTCTTATGTCCAATTTCAACATAACATACATAAATATGATTTAAAAGAAAATAAAACGTAAGTCCATAACTTTATTCAACAATAAATTCTACTTTAATTTTAAAACTAGGAAACTTGTTGGCGCTTCGCATGGTATAACAGTAATTTAAAATGAACTTTCTATAAATTAAAATAATATCTTCACATTAAGTTGACATCAGAGAAAACGATCAATTTTTGTTTAAAAAAATTGACATGATAATGTTATAACATTTTTAAAAATTGAATTACAAAATTATGATTTTAATACAATATCATATCCACTCCTAGTTAACTTTAATTCAAACACAATATCATTCATTAATGAAAGTAATTAAATTTTATTTAAAAATTAATCGAAGAACCAAATAGACAATATATAAGTATTCACGAAGTTTAATCAATTTCATGCATTTAAAGAAATTGTGAATACATTATTTATGATAGATACCATAATAATTTATTGAAAATTCTACTTCTAATAATTTCACATTTATAATTTCATTTTTTGAAAAAAATATTAAAATGCTTAACCTAAAGTAGTCTAAGAAGAGAAATAGATCTTATTTTCAAATTAAAAATGAATTCATCTAATTAATTATTTTCTTTAAATTGGGCATAATTCAAAATTTTATTTTATAGAAGTGCAAAATAATACTAAAAAACCTATATACCAATAACTAAAATTTTAAAATAAATAAATAAATAAAAAGTAAAAATGAACAAAGAAAGGAAAAAAGTGATTTTAGGAAATAATATAAATAACATTAATGATGAGGTTAGGGAAAAAATAAAAATAATTAATAGCATTAATGATGAAATGATTTAAAATTTGAAAAAAAAAATGCACAATTGATAAACTTCCAAGACAATTTTGAGCAATTATATTTAAAAAATAAATAAGAGAAAATGTCATTTTTTTTTATGAAATTAAATAAATATCTTAAGTAAGAAGAGTGTCATTATCTTATATTTTTAACTTTATTATTTGGTATGGATATAGTTGTATAGATCTTTAGCAGAAGATATGATCTAGTTTTTTTAATAAAAAATAAAACCAAATTACGTTAATATATTTAAATATATGTTTTACAAAGTTACAATAACTAATTTATTGTAATAAATAAATAAAGGAGAGTAAAAAATTAAAAAGAAAAAAGAAAAAAAAAGTGATTTAAGGAAATGATATAAATAACATTAATTATCAGATTAAGGTAAGGAAGTAAGAAAATTAATATAATTGTTGATGAAAAAAATTAAAAAATATAGTCACCTTTGATATTTTGTAAAATTTTAAAGTGAGACTTTTGGCCTTTTAAAATTAAAAATATGTCAAAAGAATTAAAATACTACTATATATATATATATATATATATTCTTTATTTTTAAGAATATAAATTATTATTAAAGATAAATAAACAAAATAAAATAAACATTAATTAAAGGTTGTACATGAGGAAAAAAATGGAAAAAATAAAATAAAAACAAACGGAATTAGAAGAATAAAAAAATTTAAAGAAAGAATGTAAACACTAATTTAGGATTCTTTCAAATCACAATAAAGAAAACAAAACAAATATTAATCAAAGATATATAAGGAAAAATGAAATAAAAAAAATTAAAGATTTTTTTTTTTAAAAAAAGGACGGAATTAGAAGAATAAACAATTGAAAGGAATAATGTGAGATATCTCCTTATTCTCCTCCTAATTTAATATGAATTCAATAAATAAACTGATTCTTCCTCTAAATAATTTTTCTTGTCTTGTGGACCTTTCATCATTTAAGGAAACAATATAAATAACATTAATGATGAGGTTAAGGAAAAAAAATTAATAGCATTAATGATGAAATGATTTGAAATTTGAAAAAAAAAATGCAAAATAGATAAACTTCCAAGACAAATTTTTGAGCAATTATTTTTTTAAAAAAAATATAAGAGAAAACGTCATTTTTTTTTATAAAATTAAATAAACATCTGAAGTAAGAATAGTGTCATCCTTTTCTATTTTTAACTTTATTATTTGGTATGAGTATAGTTGTATAAATATCTACCAGAAGAGATAGATCTAATTTTTTTAATAAAAAATAAAACCAAATTACGTTAATATATCTAAATATATGTTTTAGAAAGTTATAATAACTAATTTCTTGTAATAAATAATAAAAGAAAGTAAAAAAAAAATTAAAACAAAGAGATTTAAGGAAATGATATAAATGACATTAATTATTGGATTAAGGCAAGGAAGTAAGAAAATTAATATAATTGTTGATGAACAAAATTAAAATATATGGTCACCTTTGATATTTTGTAAAATTTTGAAGTGAGACTTTTGGTCTTTTAAAATTAAAAAATGTCAAGAGAATTAATATATATATATATACATATATAAAAAGTACGGAATTAAAGTATATATATATTATTTTTTTTAAGAATATAATTATATATAAATAAAAGAAAATAAAACAAACATTAATTAAAGGTTGTACATGAGGAAAAAAAAAACAGAATTAGAAGAGTAAAACATTTAAAGAAATAATGTAAGCACTAATTTAGGATCCTTTCAAATCACAATAAAGAAAATAAAACAAACATTAATTAAATATATATAAGGAAAAATGAAACAAAAAAATTAAAAAAATAACGCAATTAGAAGAATAAAGAATTGAAAGAAATAATGTGAGCAATAATTTAGGATCCTTTCAAATTATAATTTCCAACATAGATTTCTCTTATTCTTCTTCTAATTTAATATGAATTCAATAAATAAATTGACTCTTTCTCAAAATAATGCTTTTTGTCTTGTGGACCACTCATAATTTTTTCTATAATTTTTTCAGTCAAAATAATTTTTTTCTCAAAACAAATCTTCTTGTAGAAAAAATTATAGTGCAACAACCTTTAAAAAAAATATCTTTTTGAAGAGAAACATTTGATACATGACCTTTCTTCTTATATCAATATCTTGAAGAATTATGAGATACTATCTCTTTCTCTTTTCATAAAGAAATCATATTCTATCATCATAAGAAGAAGTGACAAAGATAAGGTGGCCAGTTTTGTTGATCTTAAATACTTATTATTTTTTATTTTTAGGCTAAATATAAATAATTTTGAGAATTTCTTTTTATATGTATATATATTTTTAATTGTAAAATGATTTTGAAATGTAAGACCCTTAACATATTTTAGATTCCTAATAATTTTATTTTTGCGCTTTTTTAGTCTTGATTATTAATTTTGTATTTCTTTTATCCTTAAGCTTTAAACACATAATTTAGATTATTAATTTTTTAAAAAGAGGAGAATGTTGCGATTTATAGTTACTCAATCATATAAAATATCATACTAAATAAGCTATTAGATTAACTCTTGTATAAAATTAATTTCAATTTTTATGTATATAATGCTTACCTTTAATGATTTGACTATTATTTTATGCTAAGTCGACGAAATTTTGTCCATTCTGAGATCTCTTCTCTTCATATCTAAATTTGCTTCCAAGGAGCTTAGTCGTTTCTGTTTTTCTTTTTCCGTTGCTTGTTATCTTTCCCTTCTTCATGATTTTTCTTTCATTTATTTGGTATGTTGTTGAACTATTTTCTCTTTGATACGTGCATGTTCAATGAAACTTGTTTGATGTTCCTGAAACTTTAAAAAGTAAAGAAAGGAAGAAAAATAATTTAAACAAAGAAGATGTTAGAAACACAATCATAAAAAGAAATGAAATATTGAGAAAGGAGTTAATCAAACCATGGATTTTTCTACTATTCCGTCAACAATGAACTCATCAATATTAGTTGGTGATGAACTTTTACCATATTTTTTGAAATGATTTGTGATTATTTACCTTATTTTAAATATTAGAGAAAACTCTTGACATTCTCTCATATATGTTATCAATAATTATTTATTTCTCTTTTAATTTCTAATATTTATGTGTGTCAGTTGTGGGTATTAAAAAGAACATAACTGTCACTAATATATTTAACATATTTGTTCCTTTATCTTATTTAATAAGTTTTTTAATAGAGAAAATTAATGGAAGAAAAAGGAAGAAAAGTTCAAAAAAATGAGAAAAAAGATAAATATGAATACTGGCCATAGAGAGGTGCCACATAGAATTGCTTACATTTAGCTTTATAAATATATATATATTAGAATACTATCAAACTTATACTAGTGATTTGGTTTAGATAATACAAAAAATTTCATGGAATCATATTAAGTAAGGGTTGAAAATAAGAATGAATTGAAATATAAATAATATAATTTTTTTTATAAAATATTAGAATAATAAAGATAAAAAAGAATTTAAAATAATAAAAATAAAAAATACATTTAAACAAAAAAAAAAGGAAGAAATTCAAAGTAACCAGCTTGTAATTACACCATGTAATTACCAGGAATTTACATCCTCTCCGTATGAAATGGAGAGTGTAATTACACCCAATTACTTGCTAACTAGGTAATTACATGACCAACAAAACAAGACAGACAATGTAATTACACTTAATTACACCAAATTCAATTACAGGGGTGGCTTTCCAAACAGACTCTAAATGTTTTCAAACCCAAGTGTGTCTTTATTTTTGATTTTCTCAAACGACAATCAATGAATATTAAAACATTAAATTTAGTAGGCATGGACTATCTCTAGCTCAAACCGTTAGATGAGATTTAAGTCAACCATATACTATTTCTGGCTCTAAATATTAGATAAAAACCTCAAATCCTCACTTTTGAAGTCTTATTCAATTTCACTTCTCTTTCTCAAGTAGAAACAAAGTTAGAGAGTTTAGTTAGTCTTTGCAATCATTAATATTTACATTAAAATTTGAAGAAATCAATAAAATCATGCATCATAATCAAATTTAAGATCAATTAGTCAATACTCAAGCAATATCAAACATCCATCATTTACACACAGTCCTACAAGAGAATTTAGCTACTCATAATCAAAGACAGAGAAATCACATCAAAGGGATATTTCTCTATTCCATTTATCATTAGTAATTAAAATTAATTTCAAGTTTTAAGTATCAAAATATTGTGTTTTCTTTTGGAGAAAAAATAAAAATTGTACTATCTTTTGAACTCTACTCTCTACAATTCAATACAATATTCAATACCCAATAATTTTTTTTTTTATCTACAATATCTTTACACAGATTCACAATATTCAATACCCAATAATTTTTTTTTTATCTACAATATCTTTACACAGATTCCCAAGTAACCAATATGTAACCATGAATACATAAATGTTATATTCACAGAATAACAACCCCACAAGTAACCAATATATAACCATACCTCCTTCATACGACAACCTTAATACCATGATTAACTCGACAATCACTTTAATTTGATAATCACAACAATACATACAACCATCTCCTACTCACCAACTTGACATGAAATCGACACCACCAAATATGATTTTAAAAAATATTAGAGCCAATAATCATTTAGAGACATCTGACCATCAACTCTTTGATATTACACTTGACCCAAAATTCATAAATCTTAAGAAATCATACCAAAAAAAAATAAAGAAATAGACTTTAGATATCTTACTTTGGAACTTCAATCGTCCTATTTCCCAAACTCTAGTGGTAAAGTCTGTCAAAAAATTTCAACATTGTATCTAGTCTTGAAGCTTATAAATCAACTCCATAGTTTCTTCATTTAAGAAACCACCGAGTGTATAATATTCTCTCCATAGATGAATTGTACAAATAGGAAATATTCATTTGAATTTTATAATCCCAGCACCTTGAATCCCGTTTGTTTTTTCAGGTTCTAAAAGCAACACACTTAAAATACCAAATATTATATAATATTACCACAGATTTGGAAGATTTTAGACAGCCAAGAATGGAACCTATACAAGAAGAGAAAAAAGTTAATTGTTATATCTATTGAGTTATTAAGACAAGCAATTCAAAATGCACTTTCCTAATAATTAACTTCCTCTTATCATATATATTTGTATGTATATATACAAGATAATGGTACTCTTAACACAATATGTGCTCTACTTTTGTCCACTTCCACCACTTCCACGTGGAATGTAATCAACACCATACTTTTTTCCAATTATACACCCAGGTATTACATAAGATCGTGGTAAAATACAAATAACTTTTTTAATTTATCATAATTAATAGAAATTTATTTTGAATAAAGGCTACCTCATATCATACTGTAACACCTTGGAAGTATAAGAGTGAAATGGAAGTTGAGAAGTTGCAGAAATATTTCTAGTGCACTAGTCCACGAGTGGCATGTACGAGTCGTGGTTGCCTCTAGAATTTTAGACTTTCAGAACATGTATCCCATGGTTGACCAACATGGGTCATAGATGGATGTACAAATTGTAGTTGGGTCTCGTGGAACTAAACTTCAGAAAGATGGGATTTCGGTAAAGTGGGGTCGCACAGAAGGGTTGTACGGACCATGGGAAGAAGTATGGGTCATGGTCCTTGGTCCATGGTTTGAAGAGCATAAACTCAAGATTTCAGTATCTCAATTGATAAACGGCCAGTAAGGTCCGTAGAAGAGAGTACATACTGTACATGGGGTCGTAGAGTCAATTTAAAAGTTTATAGTCAAGTTAATTAGATATTTTCCTACTCTTTTAATTCTTAAGCTGTATAGTTTCTAGACAATTTTTAAGCCTTCTAAATGATTTTACACTTCAAATTTCCCCCATTCACTCTCATTCCCTCAAAACCTCAAAATCTCTCCAAGTTTTCTTCTCCAAGGATTTCTCTCAAGGTGATTTAGGGTTTCTTCAAACTTCAAGTATCCTCTTCCAAGTTCAAACCTAGGGTTCAGTACGGTATGCGAGAAGTTTATCAATGCATTCTTTTCCATCCATTGAGTCCCAAAGAAACCTCAAAATCTCTTTTATGATTCTTACCCAAATTCTAAGGTTTCATGATTTTGCTATGGGTTTAATTGATTTAAGAATTTTTCATCATAATTGATCTTATTATGCATGATTTTATAATAAGTACATGTTTTCAATGATTTCTAAATGAACCCATGCTATACGAGTATTTTGATTATGAAATCAAGCTTTAACGATATGCATGCATAATGAATTTAAGAGGTTATAATTCAAGGATACTTTTGAATAAAGTGTTAACATGGTTTTATGAAATTAGGTTTCTTCCGATTGAAGTATTCTTATTATTAATATATTATCATTATTTAGATATTTATGATTAAGTATCTCTTATGAATTGATTGTGTTATAAATCATGATATTTTAAAGGACTTGTTCATATGATTAGGAGTCTTTGTAATTTAATTGGCATGACTAGATTCTTACCATTTCAAAGACTAAAAATATGAATGTGATATTATTATGTATGTTTCTATTTGGAGTTTAGTTAGCACCGAGTCAAACTAGTGGTGATTACCCAGGTCCCTAAACTATATGCCCCCATAGGAGCCCCGATTGGACGATAGCTAGTGTATCCACCTAATCTTAAGAACACAGTCATTACCTTGGAAATGAGGACACTCTCTTTTTTAGTGTAGGAGTAGTACACTGAACACCATGTTATAGCTTGATTTATGTCAGTTTACGATATCTCCCACAAAAGAAGAAGATTTCATAATAGTTTAATTTTTATACATATGTCATGGCTTCTATTTATGATATTATTTTAGAATATTGCGTTTACCTTGTCTTAGGATTTATGAATTCAGCTTGTCAGATTGGATATATTTTTATTTGTTCATGCATTATCATGTTCTTAGAATTACCATATTCATGTTATAGTCATGCATATTTCCTCATACTTAGTACATTCTGACTATTGAAAACATACCTCTCTTGTGCCTATTGTCTTATAGTATAGATTTCAATTCTCATCCATCTGGCCATGGCTAGTAGTGGATTGATCAGCTTTGCGTAGTTTTTAGTGATTCATCATGGTTCGAGGTCAAGGCCACACTATGGGATCTTTTATGTCATTTCAGTTTTTAGACTAGTTCGTGGGCTAGGGTGTAATACCTTCAAAATTGGAAAGTTGAAATTGAAAGGGAAATTTGTAGAGTTAACACTTGTACAATTCCAATGAAGCCAATCTACGGTCCGTAGACATCTCTACGGGTCGTAGAAATCTCTTGTGGAACTTGACTTAGGATTTTTGGAAATGTCAAGTCTCTGAAGATGGTCCACAGATAAACATGATGAGTCATGATAATGTCTATGGACTGTAGGAAGTGCCTGAAGAGTAGGCTCAGACTTAGAGAAATTTTAAACTTGAACTTGGGTGCTACATGAGAGGTCTATGGGCCGTAGGAAGGTAAAAAAACCCATAGAAGCAAATTGTGGAAACTTTTTTGGATTTATGGTTCCAATACTTGATTCTACGGTTGACCTATATAGTCCATAGGAAGCCTTATGGACTGTAGAGCGAAACTATATGAGTCATTCAGTAGTTTTTAAGTAAGGATATTTTGGTCTTTTACTACCCAATTAACCACTAAAACTACGCTGTCTTGACCCTATAACTACCCCTATAACTATTTTTATTCTTCAAAACTTAGCCAATTCCTTCCCATCCACTCAGACTCACAGATTCTCTCAAGGGCTTCTTCTATAGATTCTGTCCAAGGATCTTTAAGTCAAGCTAGGGTTTCATCAAGCTTCAAGTTCTTTTCCTCCATTGTTAGATATTTCATTACCCACGATATGCGAGAATTCACCAATGGATCTCTTTCATCCATTGGGTTCCAAAAGAAACTCAATTTCACCCAAATAATCTATGGTTTCATGCGAATGTTCATGGGTACAATTTATTATGATTCAACTATTATTATGCAAGATTTGATTTAGTTACATGTTTTCTAATTGATTTCATATGGACCCATGTTTTATACTTGATTATGTCTATGAATTATGAACTTAAATTTATGAATTGATTACAGATTCATGCGTAATTTATCAAATTGATGATATATGACTAAAGGATGTTTTTAAGTAAAAGTGTCAAAGATTTTTGACAAATTTTCTCACGTTTGAAAGGAATCATGATTTAGATGCTTAAAAAGGAAGTATTTTGATGAACAATTAGAAAATCATGATTTTGAAAGAATTTATTCTAATATAAACTAATGATCGGATTGGTAGTCTTTAATTATTGCCTGTTCAAGTATTTTGATATGATTATGAATATGTATTTTCCGTTGGGATTTACCTAGCACTGACTGAACTTTTGGGATGGAGGTTTCTATTTAGCATCCGTAGACCTTTAGTGGAAAGCCCTATGTCCTAGAACTACGTGCTCTCATATGAATGTCTTAAATGACCTAGATAATGAATACACTTTAGCAATAATAAATGATACGAAGTTCTAACTTGGTAAGTAGGCTCTCTCTTTTCAGTGTGAGGGTTACACTAGATTCCATATTATAGCTCAGATGGTCTTATTGTCGATTAACAGGAAATATCTCATATATGAATAATGTTTTCTTCAAATGTTTTTTCAATGCTTTTTTCCATGGGTTTTCAGTATGCATTGACCTTTTCATAAACTATGATTGGGATTTCTCCACTACAGACTGGATTGGTGAGTCCTCATGTTTGAGGGCAAGGCCATGAACTACTTCATTGATTTTGATGTCATTTGAGTCTATAGATTTTTTTTGTGACTTAGGGGTTTGTCCTAGTCACACTTATGATTAGAAGGGTTATGTCAAACTTAGTATTATTCCACATATTCTCTTATGTACTCTCTTGGCATCTCTTATTTCATCTTATGAGTTGACACTTATATTACTTATCCTCTCTTAATGTTACATCAAGCTTATGTCAAGTGGCTTGCTTAAGATCTTTTAGGGTCTTGTTCGTCATGTCACAACTAGGGTCTACTTTGGGTCGTGAAAAAGCTTGTATTCGGTGCATCATTTTTTAGAAAGGTCCTAGGATATCTGACAAGTCGCGTTGAGTAAAGTTTTGTGCAAGAGTATGAAGCACGCCACATTTATGAATATGAGACTACAAGACGTTTAAGAAACATCACCTCTTTCACTAATTTAAAGTTGTCTGATAGAGTTAAACTATGTAAAGGTCTTTCCCCTAACTCTTATCCAATGCTTTCCAGGATAGGCCTCCTCAAAGAGTTCATGTAATAAGGAATGTGGGTGACAATATAGATCCTGATGTTCCTCAAGTGTTGGTTTATCCTTTGGCCGAGCAATTGTCTCATGGCGAATTCCAAGCCACTTTCCAAGTGTTGAATCAAGCTATGATGGCCCAAGCTAATAGGGAGGATTTTTCTCCTTTGAACCCAAATATGAGTACGGAAGTGACAAGAGTGAGGGACTTCACTAGGATGAATACCCGGAGTTCCAGGGGTCAAAAGTTGAGGAAGATGCCCAAGAGTTCAATGATGAAATTCATAAGACCATAGAGATTATGAGAGTTATACCAATGGAAAAGGTGGACTTGGATGCTTATCAACTTAAGGGTGTTGCTCAAGCATGGTTCAATCAATGATAAGGAGGGAGGACAATTGATGAAGGCCCTCTTGATTAGGAGACATTCAAAGGGGATTTCCTTGATCGTATCTTTCCCCTTGAGATGACGGAAGTGAAGGTGCTTGAGCTTGTCAAATTTTGACAAGAGAACATGAGTGTGAAAGAGTATGCATTGAAGTTCACTCAATTATCTAAGTATGCTCTTTCTATTGTTTCCAATTCTACGGGGAGGATGAGTAAGTTTGTATCAAGCGTGTTCGAGATGGTGGTCAAAGAGTTTCAAACCTTCATGCTAATCAAGGAGATGTATATCTTAAGATTGATGATAAATGCCAAACAAATCAAAGAGAAAAAGCTAAAGCAGAAGGCAAGATAGTTAGAGAGGGCAATGACCGGTGATGGTGACTTTTCTCATTCTAGGTCCGATGGACAAGGGCATTCTCAATTCAGGCAAAAGTTCTCCTGTCAAGGTTCTTCTAATATTTCGGCTCCAATTTTTTTAAAAAAAGATAGGGTGTCTAACCCTAAGCCTCAAGGAGGTGGGGGTAGTGGATCTTTTATTCCCGCTTTCCACGAGGGTGGCAAGGGTCACTGAGGAAAATGCTTAGTTGGTATAGATACTTGCTTTGGTTATGGAAAGAATGGTCAAGAGGTGAATGATTTTACATTTCAAGCTAGCAGATGCACTGATGGTAGGCAAGCTCAGCCTAGTGATTTTGATTCGGGCGCTCCTCTTCTAAGATTCTATGCTCTTTAGACTCAACATGATCATAAGGGTTGTCCTACTATTGTGACCCATATGTTGAAACTCTTTCATCTTGATGTGTATGCCTTGCTAGATCTGGGTGCTACATTGTCTGTTTTACTCCTTATGTGGCTATGAGAATTGATATACGTCCTGATATTCTTTTAGAACCTTTTTTAGTCTCTACACTTGTTGGTGACTCGATTATTGCTTAATAAGTTTATAGAATTGCGCTATTTCTATTTCTCATAGAGTTACTTATGTTTATTTGGTAGAACTTGATATGTTATACTTTGATGTCCTTCTTGGGATGGATTGACTTCACTCTTATTATGCTTCTATAGATTGTAGGACTCGATTAGTCACATTTCAGGTTTTGAACGAACCTATCTTAAAATGGAAAGGGGAAATTCTACTTCTTAGGATCAATTCATATCTTGTCTAAAGGATAGGAAAATGATTTCAAAGGGTTGCATTTATCATCTTGTTTGGGTTAGGGATACAAATTCTCCAACCCCTTCTCTTGAGTCAGTTCTGATATTAAATGAGTTTGTTGAAGTTTTTCCCAATGATCTTTTTGGTATTCCTCCCTAAAGGGAAATAGACTTCAGTATTGACCTACTTCCAGATACGCCGCCTATCTCTATTCCTCCTTATCGTATGGCTCTGGCTGATTTTAAGGAATTAAACAATCAATTTAAAATTGGATTAGAGTTTCATTAGACCAAGTATCTCTCCATGATGTGCTCCGGTGTTGTTTGTTTGAAAGAAGGATGGTTTGCTTCATATTTGTATTGACTATCGACAATTGAAAAGGGTTAGAATAAGGAATAGATATCTTATTCCAAGTATTGATGACTTGTTTGATCAACTCCAATGTGCTTGTTTCTTCTCAAAGATTAATCTTTGATCAGGATATCACCAATTGAGAGTAAATGAAAGTTACTTTCCAAAGAAGGCCTTTCAAACTCGGTATGGTCACTACAAGTTTTTGGATATATCATTTGATTTGACTATTTCCCAGTGGCTTTCATAGACGTATTGAATAGAGTGTTCAAATAATACCTAGACATATTCGTGATTGTGTTTATTGAAGATATTTTGATTATTCTCGGAGTGAGTATGAGCATGTTGAACATCTAAGGATAGTTTCACATCATCAAGGATCGTCAATTGTTTTCTAAGTTTAGAAAGTGTGATTTTTTGTTGACGTCTGTTGCTTTCCTTGGCCATATTATTTCTAGTGATGGTATTCAAGTCGATTCTAAGAAGACCGAAGAGGTTAAGAATTGTCCTAGACCTTTGTCCGCTATAAATATACAGAGTTTCTTGGGTTTTGGCCGATTACAATAGAAAGTTTGTGGAATACTTTTTCTCTATTGCATCACCTTTAACGATGTTGACTCAAGAGAAGGTTAAATTTCTATGGTCGAAAGCTTGTGAGAAGAGTTTCTAAGATTTAAAGGATAGACTCACTTCAACCCTTATTTTGACATTATTGGAAGGATCAGATGATTTTTTGGTTTATTGTGATGCTGCACGGATTGGTCTTGGTGTGTTTTGATGTAACATGGGAAGGTCATTGCTTATGCTTCGAGGTAATTGAAGGTGCATTCAAAAAGTTATCCAACTCATGATTTGGAGTTAACAGCGGTGGTTTTTTTTTTAAAAATATTTAGAAACATTATCTTTATGGTGTTCATGTGGATATGTTCACCAACCATAAGATCTTGAAATATATATTCACCCAAAAAGACTTAAATATTCTCCAAAGGAGATGGCTTGATATATTGACAGATTACGATATGAGTGTCCTCTATCACCCCGGAAAGGTTAATGTGATGGCCGATGCTCTTAGTCGACTATACATGGGTAGTTTGGCTCATATTGAGGATGGTAAGAAAAAGATAGTTTGTGATGTTCATAGATTGGCTCGATTGGTTGTTCCCTTAGTTAATTCCAATGGGGTGACGTGATTGTTAAGAATGGTTTCGAATCATCTCTTGCTGTGAATGTGAAGTCTAAGCAAGATATTGATTTGATTTTGGTTGTGTGGAAGAGGTTAGTTTTCTGAGAAAGTCGTTGAAGCTTTCTACCAAGGGGGAGATGGTATTCTTCGTTACCAAGGTCGATTATGTGTTCCAAATGTTGATGAGTGAAGGAATCAAAATTTAGTAAAAGATTATAGTTCTTGGTATTCTATTCACTCGGGAGTCTCCAAGATGTACTGTGGTTTGCGGAAGTTCAGTTGGTGGAATAGTATGAAGAAGGATACCACAAAATTTGTGGCTAAATGTCCTAATTGTCAGCAAGTGAAAGTTGAGTATCAAAACTGGGTGGCTTGGCTCAAGAAATTATCATTCCTACTTGGAAATGGGAAGATTTGAATATTTGACTTCATTACGGGTTTACCTTGTATGCATCGCCAGTTTGACTCGATTTGGGTTATTATGGATCAGATGACAAAGTCAACTCATTTTCTTCCGGTGAAGACTTCATTTTTAGTCCAAGACTATGCCATGCTTTATACTAGAGAAATAGTGAGGTTGCATGGGTTTCCTTTATCCATTAGCTTCGATCATAGTGCCCAGTTTATGTCACAGTTTTGGAGGTCTTTCTAGAAGGGTCTTGGTACTCAAGTGAAACTTAGTACGACTTTCCATCCACAAACTGATGGACGATCCAAACGTACCATTCAAACTTTGGAAGATATGTTGAGAGCTTGTGTCATTGACTTTAAGCGTAATTGGGATGATCACTTTCCCTTAATTGAGTTTGTGTACAATCACAGTTATCACTCAAGTATCCAAATGGTGCCATTTGAGGCTCTCTACGGTAGGAGATGTATGTCTCCTATTGGTATGTTTGAAGGTTGTAAGGTCACGTTGATAGTGCCCAAGTTAGTGCATGAGGCTATGGAGACGTTTGATTTATTTGAAAAACGTGGAAAATGGCTCAAAGTCGACAAAATTCTTATACGATTGTTAGAAGAAGAGAGCTTGAATTTGATGTTGATGATTGGGTTTATTTGAATATCTCACCTATGAAGGGTGTAATGAGATTTAAAAAGAAATGGAAGCTTACTCCCTGTTATGTGGGTTCATATATGATTTTGAGGCGTATTAGCAAAGTGGCCTATGAAATAGAGTTACCTACCAGTTTGGCACGAGTACATTCAATATTCCATGTCTCGTTATTAAAAATATGTGTTGGAGATCCGACATCTATGTATTGTTGGAAAGTTTGGGAGTTAGCGAAATTCATTCATATGAAGTGGTTCTGATTGAGAAAAAGGAAGTTGCATCTGTGAAAGTTTATTGGAGGAATCAATTAGTTGAGGGTGCTACTTGGGAAGCCAAAGCCGATATGATGTACAAGTATCCTTATCTCTTTTCCTCCGCTTCTATTATAGCTTGAGGTACTAAGTCTTTGTCACGATCCAAAGCATGCCCTAGGCGTAACATGGCATATATGACCCGGAGAGGCCCTACAAAAGACACTTAGCATACATCATACAAGACAATAGAAAATTTAGAGATTTTAAAAGACAATTTCAAAATGTAAGAGTTTATAAAATGTAGCGGAAGTCTAACGTAGTCTCAAAGCCATCTAATACATCAAGAGTGATCAGGATGTAACCCATACATCACATACAATACTAAAAAGTAAAGACAATATGAAATAAAGTCTCGGTCCTCGAAACATGACGACTAACCAATCTTCAATATCTACTAAATGATCCTTAGCCACGAAGATGCTAAACTGGAACGTCGGACCCTACATTTCAGAAACAATGTAGGCAAGAGTATGCGTTACTCAAAAAATGTACCAAGTATGATATCAATGCATAAAAAGTATGAAATCACGCTAAAAGGACCTTTTCGTGACAGGCAATGACCAAACTATCAAGAAAATTTGCCTCCCTCATTTCAAGGGGAAAGAACCTATCAAGGAAAGCAACTTTGAAATTTTCCCAATCAAGAGGACCCTCATCATCCGCCCCTCTTTTCTTTCCATTGGTTGAACCATATTTGAGCAAAACCTTAAGTTGATAAGCAGCAAATTCTGCCTTTTCCACCGACATCACTCCCATGATCATCAACACCTTATACACTTCATCAATGAACTTTTGAGAGTCTTCCATAACCTTAGAACCATGAAACTCCAGAGGATTCATTCTAGTAAAGTTTCTCACTCTAGGTTCTGCCATACCCACATTTGGGTTCACGGGGACCACAACCTCCCTATTGGCTTGAGTTGTCATGGCTTGAGCCAACACTTGAAAAACAACCCTAAAATCTGTATTAGTCACTTGTTCGGCCAAAGGGTTGACCGAAACTTGAGGAGGAGCTTCTCGTTCCACATTCTCTCCTACATTCCTTTTAGCATATGCCCTTCGAGTGGCCATATCATGTAGAGTATCAGATAAGGATTAGGAGAGAGGCATTATACAAGTAAACTCTATCGCACGACTTTAGAGTAATGAAAGAAATGGAGTTTCCTAAACATCTTGTAGCCTCTCATTCATAAATATGGCGTGATTCACACTCATAAACAAGACTCTATTCGATATGGCTTATCAGACTTCCTAGGACCTTTCTAAACATTATGCTCTGATACCAATTTTGTCACGACCCAAAGCATACCCTAGGCGTAGTATGGCGTATTGGACCCTGAGAGGCCCTATAAAATCCACTTAGCATACATCATACAACACAATAGAAACTTTAGAGAGTTTAAAAGACTATTTCAAAATGTAAGAGGTTCTAAAATATAGTGGAAGCCTGACACATTCTCAAAGCCATCTAGTACATTAAGAGTGATCAAGACGTAACCCGTACATCACACACAATACTGAAAAGTAAATACAATATGATATAAAAGCTCACTCCTCGGAACATGAGGACTCACCACTCTTCAATAGCTACGAAGTGATTCCTAGCCATAGAGATGTGAAACTAGAACGTCGGACCCTACATTTGGGAAACAATATAGGCAAGAGTATGCGTTAGTACAAAATGTACCTAGTCTGATAGCAATGCATAAAAAGTATGAAATCATGCTAAAAAGAACCTTTTCAAGACATGCAATGACCAAGCTAAATCATGAGATAAAAGGATTAGAAAACATAAATCATAAGACATGGTCAATGCAAACTATTATTTGTAAACATTCGTGAGATACTTCTAGAAGTAACCATATTTCATTCTTGTGGTAGATTTTCCATTAACCGATATTGTGACCATGTGAGCTATTAACATGGAATCCAGTGTCTACCCCACACCGAAAAAGGGTGTCTTACTTGCCAAGATAAGACCATGAACTTCTAGCTTACGTGGATCCACTAGCTAATGTCTATCTAAGATAATTATCCTATGGGGGTACAAAGATATGGGATAAGGAGATTGCTACTAGAAATTCGGCCTCAAGTTACGGGAGAGCTTCCATCTCAATATCCTCTCAGTGCTAAGCAAAAATCCCACGTAATAGTCATTATCTTATCTTGTCTTATCATTAAGAGGCATGGGTAATCTCCACTTGCCTTATAATCCATGGAAGTCACATCAAGTAGTAAATCGAAGCTAGGTTTCATTAGAATAGCTCCTAAATCTCTATTTAAAGTTTAGTTGAGAAAACCTTTCAACTCTAATAATCATTTATATGAGAAAACCCTTTCACAATCATGCTTTTATGTGTGTGAGAAATGCTTACACAACAACAACAACATGAATGCTTTACTCTCAAATCATCTTAAATCACTTTTCATCAATTTCATAAAAAACATGCATATCTTCATAAATTCATCTTTCATAGTTCGAAACCCACATCATATCATCAATGTCTAGAAATCATGGATCATGCATGGGTTCATGGGGTATTCAACTTAAAACATGCAATTTCTTCAATTCATGCATAGGAAGACATAAAACAATAAATTGGATCAACATTGAAAGGAACCTATGGCAATTGAAAAAACCCTAACTTGATTGGGGAATCTAACTTAACAAAGTTGGAAATTTTAGGAACCCTATGGAGGAAAGGAATCTATAGGAGAATACTATCATACCTTGATGCCAAATGCTTGAAATGAATAGTGAATTTGGAAACTTGACTTGAAAACATAGCCTCTTTCTTCAAACTTTAGAGAGATAAATATTTGTGAGGATGAACTTGATCAACTTTTGGAATTTTAGAAGAATGAATTGAATTGGGTGATTTTTTGGGGGGAGGGGGGTTAAAAATCATTATATAAGGCTTTGGCTAGAAGGTAAAATGACGTAGTATTGATTTAAAACAACTGGGAAAATACTGGAAAGACCCTGACTTAAAATTGCCGAAATGACTCTCTAGAAGGACTTCATGGGTCTTCTAGAGCACCATGGTCTTTCAAGTGGGTCGTGAAGATGCTCTAACCGCCATCGCTTCACCATTTCGGGCATAACTTTTTTCTTCGATCTTGGAATTAGGCAAACTTGATGGTCTTGGAAAAAGAACTTAGAGATCTTTCATTTGATAGGTCATGGGTGATACGCCCAAATTATACCTCCCGAAAGAACTATAAGCGGTCGTTGTCAAATAATGAGCCTAACTTTAAGGTTAGGGTCGATCCTACGAGGAATATGGTTCAGACTTAGGCTAACTTATGATTATCTACGCTTAGTCAAATGATTTCTAAGAAAAGTAACAATGGGGTTTTAAAAAAAATAAAATAACAGTTTGTTGATTTGTATCAATAAAGTAACAAGTAAATAGGATTTGCAGTTTGAGATATCAATATGAGATGAAAACTAGGGCATAAGTATTCCCCACAAGATCTTAACGCAATATTCCTAATAATAGTAACTCGATCCTAGTGTAAGTATGCAAGGTTGATAAGTTAGGTATCCCTAAGTGATTGGTCTTCCAAATAGGGAATTTAACCACACACCTTGGTCCATCTATGGGTGTGTGCTTTACGAACCCTTACTTTTAACCCCGGATTAGCCCTCACATCACAATGATTAAGGTTAGGCAATTAGATAGCAATTAAACTCGTCTAAATCTCCGTTGTTCAATCCTTTTCTCATTCATTACTTCCTTGGTATGGCAAGTAGGAATGAGGCTAGTCCTAACATTGCGCACCTCTAGAAAGCATTCTAAATGAAAGGATTAACAATACATGCTTACACTATTCTCGAATTACTTATTTATGCATACATTGTTAATTGTTCATGGTTCCCAAAAAGCTTGTTGTGGATTTAGCTACTCAGGCTTGAGAATTCACAATTCATATTAGGATTAATAAGATAAATTATGAACTTATAATTAGAACAGATGCACACTGAAATCTTGAATTGAAACTTAAAAGCAAATTGCATAAAATGAACTTCAAGAATTAAATTGCTTAATTGTTTGCAAAATAATCCCGAAAAGCAAAGGACAATAGTCTCCAAAAGATCTAACCCTTAAAAACATAGATTACAACTTATATTTATAGTAGTTAAGTCGTAAATGAAGTAGGAAAAGAAACTAAGGAAAATTTGGTTTTGGCAGTTTTCGATCGACGGTAGCCATAGACGGACCGTGGATCAGCCAACGGTCCATGGGTTTCTTTCATAGTTCAGCAGTTGGCAAAATTTTTGTTCTCCTCCTTGACGGGCATCACCTACGGTCCGTAGACCCATTCATGGCCCGTCCTGCACGTCCGTGGTTCAAGTACTAGAACTCAACTTTCTGAATCAAACGACGACTCCCATCGACGGCCCGTCACTCAAGCTACGGGGCATCGGTTACCTCCGTGGCTCAACACTTAGGTCATAATGTAACACCCAAAAATTAGTAGGTGAAACTAGAGCCTTACATGAGAGTTTTAGAGTTTGATGTGTGGTTTAGAATTGTAAAATGGCTTTCCGAACTTAGGAGGACCCCAAAACAGTCCCCAAAACTGCCCAAATCAAGTGAGCCACAGATGGGACCTATGGGGCGTAGGTCCATCCACGCCTCGTGGGGGAGTCTGGTGGGTCAAGGGCCAAATGGAGGAGCTATAGACCCCAACCCACAAGTGACCAGTATGGTCCGTGGGTCAATCCACGCCCCGTAGGTGGGGGTCATGGATGGGGCATGCAATGCTACCATAAGTCGGCCAAGGTAAGGGTGTTTATATAAATTCCTAGGTTAGTTAGTTAAGTTTGAAGTTATTTTATATTGTTTATTTAGACCTATTTAAGAATTTTTAAGCCTTTAACCACCTCATATACCACATAAATCCTAAACCCAAAATCATAACCAACTTAACCCTTTCCAAAAAAAAATCTCCTCTCTAAAACTCCATTGAGAAGAAGAAGAAGAAGATCAAGTTAGGGCTTGAACAAGGGGGCTTTTTCACACTATTTTGGTTGGATTCCTTCACCCAAGGTATGGTCGTCTTGATTCATGGAAAGCTTTCTTCCATGGAGTCCTCAAACTTTCAATTTCAAAGAAGAAAATTCTCCAAAATCTAGGGTTTTCACTCCAAATCATGGATTCTTCCTAAAAATATTTTCAATGGTTTAATTATCATATATTAAGATTGGATTGCTGTTTTATGTTGGTTTTATGATAAAAATCTTCCATGAATCTATGAATTCCCCATAAGGCTAGTTTATGACTATGTGATGTGGGTGAATTGTAGTAAAATGACTACTATGAGATTGTTCTTGTAGTAGTATTATTACTTGAATTATGTTATTATCTATGCCTAATTGTAGTAATTCTAGGTGTGTTGGTGAATTATTATTCATGGTCCTTGAAGGGAAAACTGTGAGAATATTGTATAATCATGATGTTAGTGTACATGTCTTGTGAATACTTTGAAAGTAATGTGATCATGACTATAACGCAATTGTGGTGTTATTGAAAGGCTATTATAAATTATACACTTGTGAATGATGATTACATGTTGTGAAAGGTTTCTCAATGTATAATATACCTTGAATTGGTAGGCTTAGGGCATCCTCTTCTTGTGTATTTAAAAGTGATCTTGCTTGATATACATTGAATTGGTAGGCTTAGGGCATTCTCTTCATGTGTGTAATAATGAATCTTGAATCGGTAGGCCAATGGCATCCCTTTCATAAATTACTAATGAAGTACTCTAAGGCTTTGTCTTGAATCCATAGGCCAATGGCATTCCTTTCATGACGAGTCAATGTACTAATGTAATGATGGACCTTTAATCGGTAGGCCTAAGGCATTCCTTTCATCGGTGACTAATAATGAACGTTGAATCGATAGGTCAATCGTACCCCTTTCATGAGGATTCAATGAGCTATCCTAATAATGTACCTTGAATCGATAAGCCAATGACATTCCTTTCATGTGTGTAATAATGTACCTCGGGTCGGTAGACCAATGGCATCCCTCTCATGTGTACTAATGTTAAAGAGAATGAACTACTCTATGAGAATTTAATGCTCTGCACCGAGTAGATATTGTGAGGTGGAAGCTCTCCCCATGTTAGGCCGGGTTTGTAGTAACAACCACCTTATCTCATAACTATATGCCAACATAGGTTATTAGCTAGTGGATCCACCTAAGCTAAAATATTACCGGTTTTACCTTTGGCAAGTAGACCAACCTTTACGGTGTGGGATAGACATCGGATTCCATGATTCGCTCACATGGTCTATGTCGGTTAGGGATTATTCCCATCATATGAGTTATGTGCTATGGTTACTCAAGAGGCTCTATAAAGTGTGGCTGGTAGTATGGGATGCTATTCATACATTGCACGAGTAGGCTTTTAGGGTGGCTATGGTGTGTTCCTCAAATGCCATAATGTCTAATGAAATGAATGTGCTTATAATGATGCTATTGAGAATATTGACATAAAGGATAAATGTAATGATGAATGCTTAACATAGATTGTTATTATGAGTTGCTTTCCTTGTCATGGCCTATTGAATGTGAATGCTCCTTGTCTATGACTATTAACTAAAGATGAGAATGAAGAATGGTAGCATGTTTATGGTGGCCTTAAAGTGGTACTTAGTATGAGTGGTATTATGGGATGCCATTCATACATTGCACAAGTATAACTTAGGGTTACCTAAGAGATGGTTCTAATGTGTTATAACGATTTATATGATGATTATGCTTGTGACTCATGTTTAATACTAAAAGTACGTGATGATTCTCAAAGTTGTTAAATGCATGGTTTTCAACTAAAATGTTATTTTTAGCATGATTTTTGCATGAATATCATACTTAGTACATATTTGTGCTAACCCATATTTCTTCTACATTTTTCTGCAAAGTGTAGGTTCCGGTGTTTGAGGTGTTCTTTCTTGGATACAAGCTTGGATGGACTATTCTCCTAGCTTGTGGTGAGTCCTGAAGATTCGAGGACATCTGAGTCATTATTAGTTTCTTTCATGTTATTTTATGTTTCAAACTATGTTGAAGGGTTGTGACCCTATTGTTGATTCAAAGTTGCATTAGATGGCTAAATGACACAAGTTAGACTTCCGCTTGATTTTAGATAAAAGACTTCGATTGTATGGATAATAGTTTTAAATTCGGCACCATTTTCTTATGCCTTATGTTATGTTATTCTACAAGGCTTTTTAGAGTCTTGTACGCCGTGTAAAATCTGGGGTGTAGGCTTGGGTCGTGACAACTTCCTTGAACAACTAACCTACGGCTTCCACCTATGGTTCGTCATTTGAGTGACGGCTCGTGGGTGAGCTCGTAGTTTGCCAAATTCTTCTGGTTAAGCTATATTTAACTTCAACTGGTTCAAATCGATTTCCTGCAAAATGAAACAAAACACCATCATATGTAATAAGAAAAATGGCTAAGACGTATACAAAATTCAAGTAGAATGCATTAAAAATACCGTAAACACACGGTACATCAATACCCTCAACTTAAAATGGTTGCTTGTCCTCAAGCAAGGCAATAAACTCTAAACGACACTCATGTAGAAGCAAGCACACAAACTCATGCAATCACATGACTTTCTCTATCAATTCTTTCACGTAGTGAAAATCCTCTCATTTAGATTCACTAAGCTAACTCATGCAGATCAAAAGATGACATAGACATACCAATATATATCACCACATACACTTTCAACAATCACCAAGATACCAAATTTCCAAAAATGTAACTAGTGCCCTTACCACAAATAAATCTTTTTTCTCACACAAATCTGATATTTTATCTTAAGGATTCATTAAACACTCACGCTCAAAAGTGAAATTCAAATACAATTAGTGCTCAATACCATACGCTGCCCTTATTTTCACTGCATAGACTTTCCAGACTAGTCAACTAGGATCACTATAGGGCTTTCTTAGCTTGTAACATAGGCTCAGGGTTAGGTATGATACATTTGGGTATTTTAGTGACTTCTCTTCCCTCCTTGACATTACATTGGCTATTTACCTCTTTTCACAACCAATTTTGACATCATTTTGTCTTCTTTTCTTTCCCTTGACTTATTTCAGCACAAATGTGACTTTAACTTTTTCATTCTTTTTTTTTTTTTTTTGTTATTCAGCATTATTATCACTCTTTTGTTTCTTTTGGATTCAGTCACACCTTTTACTATCTCTTTCTTCTTCTACAAACAACTCTTTTCATACCCTTTTATTTCAGTTTCCTTCTTCATAGCCACCCTCAACTTATGTATTTTGCATGAGTTGAGGTGCACGATATCCTAGCTCGGACCTAGGCCGAGATTAAGGTAACTTGTCAATTAGCCACCCTCAACTTAGGCTTTTGGCCTAAGTTAAGGTGCACAATGTGCAAGGAGGGACCAGGGCCAAAACAAATTTTAGGAAAGGTGAGTTACGTGTATTGAAAGAAGTGTTATTCATTAGGCTCAAACATTTCCCAATTCCCAGCCTAGATTATCTTAGCAGGACCAATGCGGCAAGTTCTAGATTGGCACACAGTGCATGAATATACAAAATCACTTCACGCACACTTGGTACATTGTTTCATTATCGAATCATTGAAGCATCTAGTCCAAGTTCTAGCATAAGCCATGCTATCATACTGGTTCCTATCATGTCACTTAAAGATCCAACACATTCAAATGATTAAGCCTACATATATAGCACAGTTCAAAGTTCCAGAGATGTATAAATTTTCATGCTCTTATGCAATCATACTTTCATTCTTTTGGTTTACTTCTACACTTATACACTCCTAAACATGCCGGTTCAACAAAAATGTAAAACAGTCCCTTGGGGGAAAAGAACACATGCAAGAAAACTCCAAGAGAGGGTTATAAGTTAGGTTACTAAGACTTCACCCTATCATTTCGCAACCCATTTACCCCACTCCCACAAAAAAATAGTGCAATTTCCCTCAATGCACAAAAATGTAAAACAAAGGGTGAAGCAAACATGTGGCGCGTAAGCGCCGAAGACCCATCAGGAAGCGGGTGGGTTCGGTTTCCCAGAACACGCTGGATCAAAAATAGTGACACCCTCAGTAGCGCCCTCATCAATAGTGGGAACACCATCAGTAGTGCTCCTTGAACCAGATGCCCCCGCAACTGCCATCTCAGGGGCTTTCCGCTGCCGCAGCTCCTCCTCGAAAATAGACTATCTCTGGGCTACCTCCAACTGCTGCCTCTCTCTCTTTTTAGCCTGATGGACCTCATCCGCATTTGGAGTGTGCTCAGAAGAACGGGTGCACTTACCAATCGCACTGGAAGGGTCAGGTGGTGGCATCGCATCGCCAAAAAGTTCAGTTATCACCACATCATCTGTCTCAACCTCAAGTGTGGGCTCAGGGACATCCTCAGCAGGAGCAAGGAGAGCATCAACATTAGAGAAGAGCCTAGTCAACTCCGTCTGGAAAGTAGTGAGATCAACAATAGGTTCAGGACTCTCCAATACTCTGAGCTCGAACACATCTAACCTCTTGTGGACCGCATGGATCTTTGCATCCATCATCCTCTCCATGTGAGCCTCTGACTCCTCCACGGACCTCTGCATCCATGGTCACATGTGTTGCAACAGTGTGGCCATCTGAGTTTCCAATTTCTAGACTCGGCCCAGAGGTGCCACAACAGACCGCGAAATGGTGGTGGCTCATGAAGAGCTAGCAGCATGACTAGTGGAAGTTGAAGGGGGAGCTCGTGCCTCTGCTGTAGTGGCAGGCATATTAGTATCAACAACTTGCTCAATCTCAATCTACTCTACATCTCTGGCTAGATCAGCACCCAAAGGAGGTATGTCAATCGATCGTCCCTTCTTCGGTGCTGCAGGGTTAGCATCATCTCTAATGATGCCGATATCAACAGTCTTTGTCGCCTCTATCAATCAATCATAATGACAAATGGCTACTGTAGCCTCCCTACATAGCTAAAAAATGAGGCAGGGGAAAGGAATGGTGGTGGTAGTATTGAATGCCCTCTCATGTATCTCGGCAATCAGAATGCAGGAGAAATTAAGCTCAATCCCTACCATAATGACTGCTAGCATCACAACTCTATCCTAAGTCTCCACGTTGTCTGCCTGTGTAGGAGATAACCTCGTCCATATAATGGACCAGAAGAACTTCGCTATGAACCTCAGGGTTGCCTTTTTGATAGGAGAAGTCATTTTATTCACCCACTCGGTTCCCTCTCTATCCTCAGCAATGTGATGGGCCATCCATCTCAACAATGTCTCTCGCTAGTCGGCATCTCACAGAAAAGCCCCACTCTGAACCACCCCATCCTATAGTCATACTCTGCTATATTAATCGGTAGAGTGTGGGCTGGGCGTAAATAAAATGGTGGATAGTCATCTTTAATATGTCCACGAGGAAACCCTGCACCAAAGTAGCCTAAAGATGAGGTTGAGCTAACGGCTTAGCCGGTGGTGGCATAGTGTTCCGCACGGTGGCGGCGTAAGAGGCATAGAACTCCCGAACCATCTCGTCATTGTACTTACCCAGACTCTTTTCCATCCAGTCATACTTTCGCTTTTTGAATAGCTCATTAATGGTTCGCATAGTGTAGAGGCTTCTAGTGAGTACCCGACACTCCTCAGTAATAGTCCTGGCAAGTTTTTACTGCTCATTTCGGTACTACCCATCATAATAAATTTGAAAACTTCCCCTCAACACACCACATGTTTGGCTCAGTACATAGATGAACAGGAAACATTGGTATGCCAGGCGGGTCATGAGCTTCTCCTGAGCTAGTGGCGTCGGAGGCTGAGGTTGGTGTGCCGCTGGAATTGGAGCCGGAATGCGACTTTGAGCCGAATTGCGACTCTCCTGAATGTTGGGCCCCCTCCTCAGACTAGGGGGAAACTTCGGGACTGGGTGAGTGTTCCTCATTCGAACCTACAACATTTCTACTCCAGCGCCTCGTGGTCAAGGGGGCAGTGGGGGAGCCTCGATTATGCTCCAGTGCGTACTCCTCTCCACTAGACTCGTCAATAAGTTGGAGCGAGGGTGCTACCAACTTGGACTTCCCTTTCCTCTTGTTGACAGGTGCTTCTTTTGGTGCTATTTGACCTGTGGAAGGCTAGTTAGTAACAAACGACACAACAAGAACTAAGATTTTTTTTTAAAAAAATCAAGCAGTAGCTGTTTTTGGGACCTACGGTGGGTACCTACGAACCGTCGATTGAACGACGAGCCGTCAGTCCCCTCCAGCCCATTTATAAGTTTCTAAAGTTGGAATCACGGTCATACAAAATGGTCCTTTGATTGAACGACGGATCGTAGTCCATGGCGTGGTTCACAACTTAGCTATATTTATGTGAACTGGATCGACAGACCATGACCTACAGTCCGTGGGGTGGCCGTCGACCAGTGTTGTATGCATTCATTGCATTTCACTTTTAGTTCAATATTTTCAACACAACAATCAACAACTACGCTATGTCTAAAACATGCATTTCAACATATTCCATGGTATTCTATCATTCCTAGGGTTTCAATTATGCAAATTTCACATTCCAATCAAACTTAATTTGAAACCCTAAGTCAAGACATTCACTTAGACATCTAATTCATATTATTTAGTTCAAGATATCAACATAATCACTACACCATGGTCCCAAGGGTAGTTTAGAACTAGTTTTCATGAATTTAAACATGCAACTTTATACCCAAGGTCAAGTACAACTTTGTGATTTCAATTTAAATAATGAAAAATTCAAAGTTTGGTGAAATCGATTACCTTACAAGTAAAGCAAAGTTGAGGAGTGTGTTTGTTGTGATTTCTTCTTAAGACTCAAGTGAAATAGACACCAAACCCGAACCTTGCTGCTTTTTTTGGAGGAGAGAAATATGGAGAAAAAGGGATTTGGGGAAGATTGAGGAAAGTAAAAATGGAGTGGGGAATATATAGGAGTAGTGGGGAAGATTAATGGATGTTTCATGGGGGAACTAACGGTTTGAAACGGTTGGGGAAAATAGGGAATTAGGGGATGTGTTTAAAAAATTAAAGGTTTTATTTAAATAGGAGTCAGGTCGGGTTAACTGCAAGCCCTAACTTGGACCCACGAAACACCATTGACGGTCCGTGGTTCAATCGAGAGTCCGTCGATGGGTTCCATGGATCAGCCTGACACTTCGTGAAATTTAGAAAACACACCTGGGATCTATGGATGCCATCAATGGTCAGTCGGTTGAACGATGCGAACCGTAGACCACTGCATCAACATAAATTATGGAGAATTCTTTCTTTCTTTCCTGCACATGTTGCAAACCTTAGGACTTACTTTTTACATTTTTTGGACCCTTTTTTGACACGGACCATATTCTACCCTTATCTAGCCAACACTAAAACTCAAAACTCACAAAAATCTATATAAAATACAAAAAAACTTATGAAATCTTCCCTACATAAAAAAGAAGAGTCCTATAGTTGGCTAGATTTTACATCTTGGGTTGCCTCCCAAGTAGCGCTTAATTTAACGTCGCGACACGACGCAGACACCTTGATTACTCAGACTTCATCATGACCCCACTTCTCTACCATCTCATTGACATTCTCCGATTTCCGCAAATTGATCTTTATCTGCTAATTGTTCACCTTGAACCTTTTTCCTTCCCTATTCTCAAGTTCAACTGCACCATGTGGTAATACTTGATTCACCTTGAATGGCCCGGTCCACTTGGACTTGAGCTTGCCAGGGAATAAGCGCAACCTTAAGTTAAATAAGAGTACCAAATCAGCAGAAACAAATTCGCGTTTGTCGATATTTTGATCATGGTACTTCTTTATTTTCTCCTTGTACAAAGCTGAACTTTCATATGCTTTTAGGAGAAACTCATCAAGCTCATTCATTCATTGACTTGATGCGGCGTACCAATCCAAATTTAGCTTCTTGAGCGCTCGCATCGCTTTGTGCTCTAACTCTACAGGCAAATGACAAGACTTCCCCTATAGAAGTTGCTAGGGGGACATACCTATGGGTGTTTTGAATGCAGTGTGATTGGCCAATAGAGAATCATCAAGCCTTCTTGACCAATCAGTTATGTTGGCATTCACAGTCTTTGTAATGATTTGCTTTATCTCTCTATTTGACACTTCAACTTGCCCACTAAACTGCGGATAATAAGGAGTTGCTACGCTATGAAGAACACCATACTTCTCAAGCAATGCCTTGAAAAACTTATTACAAAAGTGAGAACCTCCATCGCTGATAATTGCCTTAGTGTACCAAATCTGGAGAAGATATTGTTTTTTAGGAATGCGTTGACACTCTTTCCTTCATTATTTGAAAGCGCAACTGCTTCCACCCATTTAGATACATAGTCAACCGCCACTTTGGTTTGTACCGAAAATGAACCCCTCAAGTGCAGCAACTAGCTCATCATAGTCATCAATACCATCATTTTTAAATTTCATTATCACAGCTGCTAGTTCTTCAACACCTAACCTCTTTTCAATAGACACTTCCTGTTCTTGCTCAATAGTATGATTTACTACCGATACCAACTTGAGATCACTTTCATGCTTCATAGACCAACATATACTAAAGTTACCTCTTCATTGTTCAATCAAAACTTCATCTGTCCTCTCTCCATATCGACCAACGCACGCCCAGTAGCAAGAAATGGTCTTTCTATGATGATGGGGACCTCAAAATCAACCTCGCAATCCAGTTTCACTAAGTCTATCGGAAAGATAAATGACTCAACTTTCACAAGGACATCTTGGAGCACTCCAATAGGTATCTTCATAGTTCTATCAGCCATAAGTAAACGCATCACAATCGGCTTGGGAGCTTCTAAACCCAACTTTTTATAGACCGACAATTGCATCAAGTTAATGCTAGCACCAAAGTCACATAGGGCCTTCGCAAAGTGCAGCATACCAATAGTACAAAGAATAGTGAAAGCTCCAGGATCCTCTTTCTTCTGCACAAGTGACATAGAAGCAATGGCACTACAATGTTGCAACTTTTCTTCACTCTCAAAACTGCCAACCCTCTTTTTGGTCACCATGTCTTTCATGAACTTCACGTACCCTGGCATTTGTTCAATGCCTCAATCAATGGAACATTTATGGAAAGTTGATTCAACGTAGCTATAAACTTGCGATATTTCCCCTTTTCAGTCTTCTGCACCAACCTTTGCGGGAAGGGAGGTGGAGGTATAGGCATGGGGATATTTTTTGTGTCACCTCAACTTCTTTCTCTGTATCAACTTTCGGATCCTCAACTACCTCAACTTCCTCCACAACTTTCTCTGTTCCTTTTTACTTTAGTCGGCATGGGAGGATCTACAGTCTGCTTTCCACCTCGAGTAGTGACTGCTATGCAATGACCATCATTTTTCAGATTTTGAACTGTATTGCTAGGATGTGTTCCTGGCTGACGTGGGTTCACCATCACAGAGAAATGACCAAACTGCTGCTCAAGGTTCTAAATCGATACTACATGGGCGTCAAATTTTTGACCAATGCCTGATAAATCATTATGCATCTCCTTTACATTGTCATCACTTGATTCAAATCTCTTCATCATCTTTTGCATCATATCTTGCATGCAAGTCATACTTGATCTAGCATCTTTATTCCCCAATGGAACATAGGGCCCACTTTTATCATTTCTTTTACCACAACCATACCTGTTTAATTGTTGTCACGATTGAAGTTCCCATCACGGACATAGTCCCTTCACGGTTGTAGTTACCATAGTTCCGACCTTGGTTTCCTTGACCTTGGCACCAATTATCCAAATTGGAACCTTGGGCATTAGTCTAGAATCCCCCCTTCAGATGATTTACCAAGTTCGCATCCTCCTTATAAATGTACTCATCAACTGGCGGTGTTCTAGGTTGGTAGTTCACAATATTAACTTTTTCTACAATTCCACTCACATGTTTTAGAACCAAGCTAATTTATGTTCTCAATTGGGCCATCTCCTCATGAATATCATCATCTGATTGACTTGGTGCGATTTGGACAGAAAACGTGCTTCTCTAGTGTTCGCCTTTCTAGTGCTCTATGCCTTTTTATTCTTAGAGATCTTCTCAAGTTTTTCAGCAATCTCTTCAAATGTGCACGCTCTATAAGATCCTCCAACAATAGTATCTAGCACAATTTTTCGATTGTCATCTTGCCCTCAGTAGAAGTACTCTTCTAGTGACTCATCATCTATGCGGTGGTTTGGCACACTTCTCATGAACCTAGTGAATCTATCCCACGAACTACTTACCGACTCTTCGGCCAATGCTTCAAAGTTATTTAGCTTATCCTTTAGATTCAACTTCTTGGACACCGAGAAATACTTCTCCATGAACACCTTATGTAACTGTTCCCAAGTATGTATTGAATTGTATGACAACTCAGATAACCACACAGTAGCATCACCTAACAACAAGAGTGGGAATACTCGCAGACCCATTACATCCATATCTAAGTCTGGTCGTCTCACACTACTCATACAAACACTCATAACTTTAGTCATGTGGGAATATGGATCCTCCAAAGGTAACCCATCAAACAACCCTCTCGATATAAGAATTTGCATCAGACTGTTGGTCACCACAAAAGAATGTCCCGGAGGTAGTGGAGGGATAACAATAGCACCAGTTTATTCCACAACACCATAGTACACCCTGTAGTTATCACGAATTCTCGGTGCTGGCTGGTTTTGCACCCTTTCCGCATTTTCGATTAGTTAACCACCCTGAACCTGAACAGCATATTTACAACTCTAGGAGGTCGTGAACCAGCTCCATCCCTTTGACGCTCTCCAATGGGATCATTTTGTACCTCGAGATTTAAGCCTCTTCCAACCATTCTTCTTAAAGTTCTTCTCAATTCCGGATCGTAGGGAGTCAGGGGATTACCTTGACTCCGTGTACTTGACATACCCTAGAGGTAAGACCTGTAGAAAATGAAAACAAAAACAAAAACAAAAACGTAAAATAAGGAAATACTTGACTAAAGTTCAATAATGAAGTTATTCTAATCTAAAAGCAGTTTTCCCCAGCAGTGGAACCAAAATTTGATAGGCCCAAATTACACCTCCCAAAAGAAGTATAAGCGGTCGTTGTCAAATAAAGAACCTAACTTTCAGGTTAGGATCGATCCCATGAGAAATATAATTCATACTTAGGCTAACTTACGATTATCTACGCTTAGTCAAATAATTTCCGAGAAAACTAACAATGGGGTTTTTAAAAAATAAAATTACAGTTTGTTTATTTGTATCACTAAGTAAAAAGTAAACATGATTTGCAGTTTGAGATATCAATATGACATGAAAACTAAGGCATAAGTGTTCTCCACAAGCTCTTAACACAGTTCCTAAGAATAGTAACTCGATTCTAGTGTTAACATGCAAGGTTGATAAGTTAGGTATCCCTAAGTTTTTGTTCCTCCAAATAGGAAATTTCACCATGCAACTTGGTCCGTCTACGGGTATGTGCTTTACTAACCCTTACCTTTAACCCTGGATTAGCCCTCACATCACAATGATTAAGGTCAGGCTATTAGATAGCGACTAAACTCGTCTAAATCTCTATTGTTCAATATTTTTGTCATTCATTACTTTATTGTTTCAGCAAGTAGGAATGATGCGAGTTTTAACATTGTGCACCGCTAGAAAGCATTCTAAATGAAAGGATTAACAATACATGCTTACACTATTCTCAAATTACTTATTTCTTATTCATACATTGTTAATTGCTCCCACAACCCTAGTTGTGGATTTAGCCACTCATGCTTGAGAATTCATAATTCATATCAGGGTTAATAAGATAAATTATGAACTTATAATTAGAATACATGCACACTGAAATCTTGAATTTAAACTCAAAAGCAAATTGCATAAAACGAACTTCAAGAATTAAATTGCTTAATTGTTTGCAAAATAATCCCCAAAAGCCAAGGACAATAGTCTCCAAAAGATCTAACCCTTAAAAATATAAATTACAACTTATATTTATAGTAGTTAAGTCCTAAATGAAGTAGGAAAAGAAATTAAGGAAAATCTAGTTTTGGTAGTTTTCGATCGACGGTAGCCATCGACGGACCGTGGATCAGCCAACGGTTTGTGGGTCTCTTTCGTGGTTCAGCAGTTGAAAAAACTCTTAGTCTCCTCATCCACAGACATAACCAATGGTACAAAGGTCCATTCACGGCCTGTCTTGCGCGTCAGTGGTTCAAGTACTGGAACTCAACTTTTTGAATCAAATGACAGCTCCCATCGACGGTCTGTCACTCAAGCTATGTGTAACGACCCGACAGCACCCCCTAGTCGTTATCGGCATATTCGACCTCGAAGAGGTCTTATACAAGCCCTTAGCATTCGTCATAGCATGTATCATAGAATAAAAATTTGCGGAAAATTTAAAACATTTACTTTGGAAGTTCAACTTCACTTCATATATGAAAAATAGAATCTAACTTCGTCACAAAGCACCGTCTAGACATAGAAGTATTGAAAATGGGACTTAGCCCTTACATCAATAGGAAGTCTTGAAAATAGGAAGTACAACAATGTCTTTCAACATAAGCAAAGAACTAAACATAGAAGCTAGATCATAGGGTCTTGTCCTTGGACTTGAGGACTCACCAACTTGGGGAAGCAACTCCAAGTGTCTTGAGAAGTAAGCTTGAATCCTCAACGG
>JAJOOR010023617.1:0-31011 GCA_036250505.1 Solanum acaule
CTAGCTTCTATGTTTAGTTCTTTGCTTATGTTGAAAGACATTGTTGTACTTTCCTATTTCTAGATTTCTTATTGATGTAAGGGCTAAGTCCCATTTTTGATACTTCTATGTCTAGATGGTACATTGTGACGAAGTTAGATTCTATTTCTCATATATGAAGTGAAGTTGAACTTCCAAAGTAAAAGTTTTAAATTTTCGGTGATTTTATTCTATGATACATGCTATGATGAATGCTAAGGGCTTGTATAAGATCTCTTCGAGGTCGAATACGCCGGTAATGACTAGGGGGTGCTCTCGGGTCGTTACAAAACCTTTCAACATAGAATCATTGTATGTGAGAAAACCTTTCATATTCATGTTTTCATACATTCATAAAGGAAATCATGTGGGTAAATCCCTTCCACAACCATTCCATATAATAATCAACAATTATCATATAAGCTTTACTATCAAAGCCGTATTAAACATAATTCATCATATATGCTCCACTCTCAAAGCAATACATATGATAATCATCATATATGCCTAAATCTCAATACATGTCTAATCATAATTTCTCATATATGCTTCACTCTCAAGCAATTATAATCATATATAATCATACAAGCTCAAATGTATCTCATCAATCTTAGATGGAATACATCTAAACCAACAAATTCTCCTTTCATGGAATAAACCTTATTTACTTCAATTTCCTCTTTCTAGACATAGTTTAGGCATGGGTACATGTAATTTTATCCTTAAAGCATGTAATTCTATCAATTCAATCATAAAAATCATAATCCAATCAATTGAATCAACATTTATCAATACCCATAACATTGGAAGAAACACTATCTGAAATTACGGAATTTCATCTTCACAATTGGGAAAATCTTAGGGACTCCATGGATGAAAGTATTCCATGGATGAAAAGTCATCATACCTTGATTAAAAATTCCACAAATGCTTGAGGAATGGATACTTGACCTTGATCCTAGCTCCAACTCTTTCTTCTTCTTTAGGTTCTAGAGAGAGTAATATTTGAGAGGAAGACTTTGGGATTTCTTTTGGGTTTTACAATGGGTGAGTTTTGGGGCTAAAATGATTTATATAGGGGTCATAGGTTTGGGTAAAACTACATAGCTTTAATCTAATTAATTCCATAAAAGACCCTTAAGAACTTACAAGGGTCTGCCCTACCTTCATGAGGGGCTCCACGAGTCGTGGTGCCTACCACGAGGTGTTGTCCCTATCGTGGTAACCAACTAGTGGTCTCCCTTGGTCACCTCTATCTCTCAAAGTCTAACTCAAGGTCATGGCCCTGCCCACAACCCGTTTATGGCCTTTACGAGCCATCTAGTGGCTCGTGGGGAGGGTCTCCTTGTGGAATGTTTTTGGGGAAGCTACTGCCTAGCCACCACGCCCCTCACCACAACCAGTGGTCCCCACCACGAGGCATCAACGTGATTTTGGGTGGTGAGGCAGCCTTGTAAGCTACTGTCTAAGGTCTACAGGAACCACCACGACCTGTGGTGCCATTCATGTAACACCTTGGATTCAAAAGGACGCAAAGTGCAGCTTTGAGAGTAGCTTTTGGTTTCATCCATAAGGACCAACCATGCCCCGTGGTTGGACCCACGCCCCATAGGTGTCCTCGTAGATGGCCACCTCAGAAAATGTCCAGGCATGTACCACGGAGGAACCTACGGACCGTAGGTGGGTCCACGCAAGTGGTCCAGCCCTTCATGGATTGACCAAATTCTCTGAATATGGACCATGACTAACCAGGATGGTCGTAGGTTAGTCGACGGTCCGTTGGTAAGGGGTCCGTGGTTCGTCATTGGCGGTTAAGTTTACGGGCTTAAAGATCTTTTTTGGTTTTAATTTAATTGATGTGGTGTCGTTTTGCCTAAGTTTAAGACACCTATATAAGTGGTTTTAAACCCCAAAATACCCCAATTAAGTCATTCTCTCAAAATCCCAAAAGAATTCCCAAAACTCATCTCAAATATTCTCTCTCTAGAAGTTGGATGAAAGAAGGAGATTGAAGCTAGGTCAAAGTCAAGTCTCCCAATTTTCAAGCTTGTGAGTGATTTGTTATTAAGGTATGATGGCTTTTCATCCATGGGATCCTTCATCTCATGGAGTCTCCTAGAATTCCACAATTTGAAGAGGATTTTCCCAAATTCGTGTTAGGGTTTCTTCCATTGTAGTGGGTTATGATGAATGTTGATCCAATTGAGTGGATTATGATTGTTTATGATTGACTTAATAGAATTACATGTATTTAGGATTAAATTACATGTACCCATGACTATCCCATGATTTGAGGGTTGAATTGATATAGTAGGTTTGATGCTATGTGAGGGAAACTGTATGAGTTATATATCTCCTTATAGAATTGATATATTATGAATAGAATTGCTCTAGATCAAAGAATATATGATGAACATGATGTTAATTGCTTGAGCGTAAAGCATAGATGATGATCATGAGATGTAGTGCTCTGAGAGTAAAGCTAAGACTATGAATTGTGTATTGTTAATGCTATGATGTGGAAGAGATACTTCCTATAATGAATTGATAATCATGATTGTATAAATGTGAAAGGCTTACTCACATGAATGATTCTAGGTTGAAAGGATTGATCACCTAAAATGAATCTAGACTAAAATTCTTAATGAATGATGAGGCTAGAGGTGATTACCCTTGACCTCCATATGAAAGGATATGAGGTGATTCCCCTATTCCTTAGACTTGAACTAGAGGTGAGTCCCCATGTTCTTATTATGATGAATGGACATGGAGGCGAGTACCCATGCTCCTTATGAAATGATGTGGAGGCGAGTACCCGTATCATATGATGATGTTGTCGAGGCGAGTACCCGCAATCTAAAAGTAAGAAAGGCAAGAGGCGAATACCCATTAGCCTTTATGAACTAGGCATTGAGGCAAATTGCTATGTCCTTATAAGTAAGTATGACTAATGTGATTATGTTACGAATTGGACTTGTTTGGAGTGTTGCTATATATGCCTTCCATGATGTAAGCTTGAGTAGAGGTGGATGACCTAAGTCTTGGCTAAGCTTAAGTGAGATTACTTAAGGGAGCATTCCTCTTTCATTTTGATGCTTATTATGTATTTATATGATTATGCCTTATGTTTTATGTTGACTAATGGTTATTCTTATGTTGTTTATACTAGCCATCATATTTATTACTTGATTGAACTAACGCATACTCTTGCCTAAATTCTTATCAAATGTAGGGTGCGGCGTTCCCAGTTCACACACATGTGGCTAGGTTCGTAGAGGACTGTAAAGTGAAGCTATGGTAAGTCCTCATTGTATTCGGGATTCGATCACCATTTCTCATTATGTCTTTCTTTTATGTTTGAGACTATTGTATGGGTTGCGTCCCAATATTCCCTATTCTCTTATGTTTAGATGGTTGGAGACAATGTCATGTTAGACTTTTGCTTCCTTTTATAAAATACTTCGATTGTATTGAAAGGTTTTAAATTCCCTCACCTTTTCTACTACTTTATGTTATGATATGCTAAGTGGATTGTATGAGGCCTTTTGGGGTCTTATACGCCTTGTTACATCTAGGAGGTACCCCTGGGTTGTGACAAACTTGGTAATCAGAGCACAAGGTGTAGAATGGTTCTAGGATGTCTCAAACCACATCTAGTAGATTCTTGTTCATAAATTTGAGGCGCGCCACATTTATGAATATGAGGCTATTAGATGTTTAGGAAATTCCACTTCTTCACTTCATTTAAGTCATGCCATGGAGTTTCACTTTATAAGTCTTTCTCCTAATCTATGCGCAATGGTTCTCAGGATATGACTACTAGAAGGGCTAACACTCGAAGGTTGGAGGAAGACAATTTTTAGCAAGAGGTTCCTCCTCAAGCTCTGATTGACCCATTGAATGAGAATGTGTCTAATGTAGAGTTTAGGTCGGCATTCAAAGTGTTGGCTCAAGAAGTGAGGGAACAAGATTATGGATATGTGGTAGCCCTCGTGAACCTAGGTGTGGGTACGACAACGGCAAGAGTGAGAGATTTGACAAGAATGAACCCACCCAAATTTTATGGCTCCAAACTTGAGGAAGACCCTCAAGAGTTTATCGACGAGGTTTATAAGGTACTTGCTATCGTGGGTGTGACTCCAGTAGAAAAGGCGGAGCTACCAACTTATCAACTCAAAGGAGTTGCTTAGATTTGGTTTAATCAGTGGAAAGGGGCAAGGCCATTGGAGGCGGATCCCATAGAATGGGAAAGGTTCAAAAGTTCTTTTCTTGACAAATTCTTTCCTCTAGAGATGAGAGAGGCCAAGGTACTTGAGTTCATCAACCATAGGCAAGGAAATATGAGTGTAAGGGAATACACTTAGAGGTTCACTCAACTATCCAAGTATGCTCCTTCCATTGTGGAGGATCGTAGGGCCAAGATGAGTAAGTTTGTGTCAAGAGTGTCCCACATGGTAGTCAAAGAGTGCCACACCGCTATGCTTGTTCATGATATGGAAATTTCTCTTCTTATGGTGCATGCCCAACAAATAGAAGAGGAAAACCTCAAGGAAAGATCTAGTGAGGCAAAAAAGGTTAGAGTGGATGAAGAAAACTTTGCACATTCTACATTCGGTGGACGAGGTCGTTCTAGATTCCAGCAAAGGTACTTTAGGAAAGGTTCTACAAATGCTCCAGCGAGGCCAAAAAATGATAGGGTGTCTAACCTAAACCCCAAGGAGATGGTGGTAAATCTGTAATGCCTTCTTGTCCTAAATGTGGGAGAAACCATGAAGGGTAGTCTGTAGCGGACTCCAATGCTTGTTTTGGGTATGGTAAAATGGATCATAAATTAAGGGATTTTCCTTCTGTTGCTAAGAATAATAGAGATGGTCGTCGTAGGGATCAACCCTACCCTTCATCCGGTCCGAGTGGTTCGAGTGGAAATGCTTCTAAGCAAAACCAATTTTATGCTCTCCAAACTAAAGGTGACAAAGAGAGCTCGTAGATGTTGTGACTCGTATGTTAAAAGTCTTCCATATAGATGTGTATACTTTACTTGATGCGGGTGCTACTTTGTCATTTGTGACTTGTTTTGTAGCTACGATATTTAATATGCTTCCCTATATATTGTTAGAACCTTTTCTGTCTCTACCCTTGTTGGTGATTATGTGGTGGCTAAGAGGGTGTATAGGAGATGTCCCATAGAGTTACCTTGGTTGATTTGATAGAACTTGACATGATATTTTGATGTCATCTTGGGTATGGATTGGTTGCATTCTTGTTATGCTTCTATTGATTGTAGGACTAGAGTTGTCAAATTTCAGCTTCAAAATATGCCTATCCTTGAGTGGAAAGGGGGAAATTCTATGCGTAGAGGTCAATTTGTTTCTTCCCTTAAAGTTAGGAAAATGATTTCGAAGGGTTGTGTTTACCATATTGTGAGGGTGAGGGATGTGGTGTCTGAAACTCCTATTCTTGAGTCGGTCCCAGTTTTAAAAGAGTTTCGAGAAGTTTTCCCCAATGATTTACCCGGTGTTCCTCCCGAAAGAGAAATAGACATAGGAATTGACCTTCTCCCCGATAACCAACCTATCTCTATTCCTCTTTATAGAATGGCTCCGATGGAACTTAAGAAGTTGAAGGATGAGTTAAAGGACTTATTTTATAAGGGTTTTATTCAACCGAGTATCTCTCCATGAGGTTCTCTGGTGTTGTTTGTTAAGAAGAAAGATGGTTCACTCAGAATATGTATTGATTACTGCCAATTGAACAAAGTAACCATCAAGAACAAGTATCCTCTTTCGAGAATAGATGACTTATTTGATCAACTTCAAGGGGCAATTTATTTCTCTAAAATTGATCTCCAATCGGGTTATCAACAATTGAGGGCGAAAGAGGAAGATATTTCGAAAACAGCTTTTAAAACCCGATATGGTCATTACGAGTTCTTAGTTATGTCTTTTGGTTTAATTAATTCCCCGGCGGTGTTTATGGACTTGATGAATAGGGTGTTTAGACAATACCTTGATATGTTTGTGATTGTGTTTATCAATGATATTTTGATCTATTCAAGAAGTGAGAATGAGCATATTGATCATTTGAGGATTGAATTGCAAATTTCCAAGGACCAACAACTCTATGCGAAGTTTAGTAAATGTGAGTTTTGGTTAAGATCCATAGCTTTTCTTGGCCATATAGTTTAAAGAAAGGGTATTGAGGATATTAGAAGCTTCTTGGGTTTGGCCGGTTAATATAGAAGACTTGTTGAGGGGTTTTCCTCCATTGCTTCTTCTTTGATGGCTTTGACTCAAAAGAAGTCCAAGTTCTTATGGTCGGAAGCTTGTGAGAAAAGTTTTCAAGAGTTGACAGATTGACATACTTCCACTCTAGTGTTGACCTTACCGGATGTTACAAATGGATTTGTGTTATATTGTGATGCCTCAAGAGTTGGATTGGGATTTGGATTTGGATTTGTACTTATGCAAAATGGTAAGGTGATTTCCTATGTTTTAAGAGAACTAAAGGTTCATGAGAAGTACTTTCCTACCCACGATCTTGAATTAGCGGCAATTGTATTTGCCTTAATGATTTGGAGGCATTATTTGTATAAGGTCCATGTTGACGTGTTTACCGATCACAAGAGTTTGCAATATGTGTTTACCCAAAAGATCTAAATATTCGCTAAAAAGGGTTGCTTGAGTTATTAAAAGATTATGATATGAGTGTTCTCTATCACCCCGGTAAAACGAATGTGGTGGCAGATGCCCTTAGTCAGTTGTCCATGGGTAGTGTTGAACATGTTGATGATGAGAGAAAAAATTTGGTTTGAGACGTTCATAGGTTAGCCCGATCGGGAATTAAACTAGTGGATTCCACCAAAGGTGGTATTATGGTCCATAATAGTTCCGAATTGTCTCTCATGGCCAATGTTAAAGCAAAGCAATGTCTTGATCCGACCTTAGTAGAATTGAATGAAGTGGTACTAAAGAAGTTCGTAGAGGCTTTCTCCCAATGGGGAGATAGTGTCCTAAGGTACCAAGGTCGTTTATGGGTTCCAGATGTCAATGACTTAAGGAAACAAATCTTATCCAAAGCCCATAGTTCTCGGTATTATATTCACTTGCTAGCCACCAAGATGTAATGTGATTTGCGCGAGATCTATTGGTGGAATGGGATGAAGAAGGGTATTGCAGGATTTGTGGCTAAGTGTCCTAATTACTAACAAATGAAGGTTGAGAATCAGAGAACGGGAGGTTTATCCCAGGATATTAGTATTCCTACTTTTTAGTGGGAAGATTTGAATATGGACTTCATAGTAGGGTTGCCATGAACTCGGAAACAATATGATTTGATTTGGGTTATAATTGACCAAATGACTAAGTTGGCTCGTTTCATTCCCGTCAAAGTTTCTTATATGGCGGAAGATTATGCTAAGTTGTACTTGAGGGAGATGTTAAGGTTGCATGGAGTGCTCTTGTCCATTATCTCGAATCGAGGTACTGAGTTTACTTAAGAGTTTTGGAAGTCGTTCCAAAAGGGTCTTGGCTATAAATTTTAACTTAGCACAACTTTTCACCCCCAAATTGATGGGCAAGTAGAAAGAACAATCCATACATTGGAAGACATATTGAGGGCTTGCGTAATAGATTTCAAGGGAAGTTGGGATGACCCATTTGCCCTTGATTAAATTTGCCTATATTAATAGCTACAATTCAAGTATTGGTACTCTTTATGGTAGGAGGTGTAGATCCCCTATCAGATGGTTTGTGGTTGGTAAAGTTTCCTTGATAGTGCCCGAGTTAGTTCATGAGGCTATAGAGAAGATATGACTCATTAAAGAGAAGTTGAGAACGGCCCGAAGTCAACAAAAGTCTTATGCTGATGTTAGAAGGAGAGACCTTGAATTTGATGTGCATGATTGGTTTTACTTAAAAATATCACCCACGAAGGGTATAATGAGGTTTGGTATGCTTAGCATAACTTTTCACCTCCAAACCGATGGGCAAGTGGAAAGAACAATCCAAACATTGGAAGACATGTTGAGGGCTTGCGTAATAGATTTCAAGGGAAGTTGGGGTGACCATTTTCCTTTGATTGAATTTGCCTATAATAATTGCTACCATTAAATTATTGGTATGGATCCGTTTGAGGCTCTTTATGTTAGGAGGTGCAGATCCCCTATCGAATGGTTTGAAGTGGAAGAGGTTGCCTTTATAGGGCCTAAATTAGTTCATGAGGCTATAGAGAAGATTCGACTCATTAGGGAGAGGTTGAGAACAACAGGAAGTCGACAAAAGTCTTATGCCGACGTTAGAAGGAGAGTCCTTGAATTTGATGTGCATTCTTGGGTTTACTTGAAAATCTCACCCACAAAGGGTGTAATGAGGTTTGATAAGAAAGGGAAGCTTAGTCCCTATTTTGTAGGACCTTATAAAATTTTGAGACGTATTGGTAAGGTTGAATATGAGCTTGATTTTCCAAATGAGTTTGCATCGATGCATCCGGTTTTCCATGTATCTATGTTGAAAAAGTGTGTTGGAGATCTGACATCCATAATTCCCCTTGAAGGGTTGGAAGTGAAAGAAAACCTTTCTTATGAAGAAGTTCCGGTTGAGATCTTCGACCGACAAGTTAAGATATTAAGGAATAAAGAGGTAGCTTCCGTTAAGGTGTTATGGAGAAACCATCTAGTTAAGAGTGCTACCCTGGTAGGTGGAAGCAGATATGATGTCCCGATATCTTCATCTTTTTTCTGTTATTCTAGCTTGAGGTAATGTGTTCCTCTTGTATTGCTTATGTTTGAAGTCATCTTTGTTTTATGTCATTCCATGATTTCCTTAAAATTGCAGGTTCATGAAAAATCTTAAGTTTTGGAAGAAATATGGCATTTATGATGTTTGTTCCTGATGTTGTTAAGTATGAGTTGCTTATAGACTTCATGGGATGAATTGTCGAGCATGCCTTGATTTCGAGTGGAGATCCCCTCCTTGAATTTGTGCTTGTTGATATTGAGTTGTATATAGGCTCCATGAGATTGTTTTGAGCATTTCTTTGAGTTGGAGATGATAGTTCCTCCTTGAACATTAGAAATGTTAAGATTTTATGCATACTGGTAGTTAGATGTAGTTCCTACTCCCTTATGGTGCATTGAGTATGTTTAGATTGAAGATGAAGTTTCTCCTAAGTTGTGTGCATTTAGATGAGTTTCATGCATGATGGGTTGCTAGTCTTGAGTCTCTTTGCCTAGAAACGTTCTTAGAATCTCATTCGAGGACGAATGATCCCAAGGCGGAGAGAGTGACACCCCGGATTCGAAATGAGGCAAAGTGTAGATTTTGGAGTAGTTGTAGGTGTCACCCACGAGGTCTAACCACACCCCGTGTTTGGACCCACGCCCCGTACATGGCCTCGTGGATGACCACCTTCGAAAGTGTCCAGGCATGGACCATGGAGGGACCTACGGACCATTGTTGGGTCCACTCCCCGTGGTCCAGCCCTCTGTGGATTGGCCAAATTCTCTGACCATGGACCATGACTAACCAGGACGGGCCGTAGGTCAGTCGACGGTCTGTTGGTCAGGGGTCCGTGGTTTGTAACTCGCAGTTAAGTTTAGGAGCTTAAGGGTGTTTTTCGATTTTAATTTAATTAAAGTGGTGTCATTTTGCCACAGTCTAAGGAACCTATATAAGTGTGTTCAACCCCCAAAATCCCCCAATTAAGTCATTCTCTCAAAATCCAAAAAGAATTCCAAAAACTCCTCTCAAATATTCTCTCTCTAGAAGTTGGAAGAAGAAGGAGATTGAAGATAGGTCAAGGACAAGCCTCCCAATTTTCAAGCTTGTGAGGGCTTTGTAATCAAGGTATGATGACTTTTCATCCATGGGATCCTTCCTCCCACTTAGTCCCTTAGAATTCCACAATTTGAAGGAGAATTTCCCCAATTTTAGTTAGGGTTTCTTCCATTATTGTGGGTTATGATGAATGTTTATCCAATTGAGTGGATTATGATTGAATTGATAGAATTTCATGCATTTAGGATGAAATTACATGTACCCATGCCTATGCCATGATTTTAGGGTTCAATTGATATAGTGGGTTTGATGCCATGTGAGAGAAACTCTATGGGTTAGATATTCGCTTATAGGCTTGATGAATTATGAATAGAATTTCTCTAGATTGAAGAACATATGATGAACATGATGTTAATTGCTTGAGAGTATAGCATAGATGATGATCTTGAGATGTAAGACTTTGAGAGTAAAGCCTAGACTATGAATTGTGTATTGTTAATGCTATGATTTGGAACATATAATTCCTATAATGAATTGATAAACATGACCATATGAATGTGAAAGGTTTTCCCACATGAATGATTCTAGGTTGAAAGGATTGCTCACCTAAAATGAATCTAGACTAAAATGCTTAATAAATGATGAGGCGAGAGACGATTACCCTTGACCTCTATATGAAAGGATATGAGGCAATTCCCCTACTCCTTAAACTTAAACAAGAGGCGAGTCCCCACGTTCTTACTATGATGAATGGCATGGAGGCGAGTACCCATGCTCTTTATGAAATGATGTGGAGCCGACTACCTGTTTCGTGTGATGAGGTTGTGGAGGCGAGTACCTGCAATCTAAGAGTAAGAAAGGAAGAGGCGAATACCCATTAGCCTTTATGAGCTAGGCATTGAGGCGAATCCCCATGTCTTTAAAAGTAAGAATGACTAATGTGATTATGTTACGAAGTTGACTTGTTTGAAGTGTTTCTATATATGTCTTCCATGATCTTAGCATGACTAGAGGTTGATGACCTAAGTCTTGGCTAAACTTAAGTGAGGTTATTTAAGGGAGTATTCCTCTTTTATTTTGATGCTTATTATGTATTGATATGATTATACCTTATGTTTTATGTTAACTAATGCTAATGCTTATGTTTATGTTGTTTATAATATCCATCATATTTAGTACTTGATTGTACTAACGCACACTCTTGCCTCATTCTTATCTAATGAAGGGTTTGGCGTTCCTGATACACACACTTGTGGCTAGGTTCCTAGAGGATTGTGAATGAATCTTTGGTGAGTCCTCGTTGTATTCGAGGATTGGATCACCCCTTTTAATTATGTCTTTTTTTTATGTTTGAGACTATTGTATGGGCTCCGACCCAATATTCCCATTCTCTTATGTTTAGACTGTTGGAGAGAATTTCATTTTAGACTTCCGCTTTCCTTTATAAAAGACTTTGATTTTATTGAAAAGCTTTAAACTCCAGCACTATTTACATTGCTTTATGTTATGATATGATAAGTGGCTTGTATGAGGCTTCTCGGGGTTTTATACCCCTTGTTACCTCTAGGGGGTACCCCTGGGTCGTGACACTTCACGACTCGTGTGAATTTCATGGAGGGTCCTAAGGCTAAATCCTAGATTTGTAACCTCTCCCTTGGACCCCTGATTAGGCTACTAAGTTCAAAGGTGTTACAATCAATTCCTGGGAAAGAAATGATCTAAGAAGTCCACTTTGAACTCATCCAATTAATTGCACCCACATCTTCGACATGACTGTCTTCCTATTGTTCATACCATAAGTGAGCTATATCCTTGAGTTGATAAGCAGTAAGTTCAACTCCTTCAGTCTGAGTAGCATGCATAGCCTTGAGGATTTTCCATATCTCCTCAATGAAATTTTGAGGATACTCTTCTACCTTGGATCGTATGAGCATCAAACGATTCATCTTCAAAATATCTTTGATTTTAGTCGTAGCCGATGACCCTTAGGAACTAGAGGTAGTGATTGTGGCGCCTTGACGGCCTGACTGAGCAGCCACCAACGGAGTAAGCATTTAAATAGCTCCACTAAACTCAACCTCTAAAGTAGGTATAGGTTGCAAGTAGGTGCTCCATTCCTGGTTTAAATCGTGGTTGGTGAAGGTTTGTCGTTTATATTGGTTCCTGTAGCAACCTCATCACTTTCGGTGTTACGGTGACTGGCGGTACACTTTGGAGGCATGATCTGCAACACACGAACAAACAAATTAGTAGGGACTTTCATAGAGTTAAACTCTATAGTATGAATTTTGAGAATGACAGAAAGGTAGCATTTACTATTGTCTTGTAGCTTCTTTATTATAGATGTGGCACGCTTCACATCAATAAGAATGATTCTACTAGACACAACTTCAAAGAAATCCTAGGAAACTAGAAATCTGACCTCTGATACCGAGTTTTTAACACCCTAAGTCTACATCGTGGATGTGGCCGACACTCAAGAACCATTGTTGATCCCAAAGAGGAGCATTGGCCTGACTGACTATGTAGTAGAATACTTATTCAAGCATTTTTTTTAGTTTAAAACATAACTGAAGGGAAAAAATTTAAATCAAAAGACTCCCTGAACTGTCTGAAAGTACTTAATGAAAACAATAATAGTTTATAAAAATATCTGAAAATAAATATCAAGAGACTCTCTAACACTGACTATCTATGAAGCCTCTACTATCTAATATAGGTGTGGGGGATAGACCCACGACAACCTTAAATTAAACTACTAAAACAATTAAATGACTGGGGGCCTCTAAACGAAAGGAGGCCTCACCAACGGCTGATGAATGACTGTATGATCTCAATGAAATGTCTGTTGATGTTCCTTAGCACCTGTTTCTGCATCATAAAATGATGCAGGGTGAAAGATATCAGTACGTTGAATATACGAGTATGTAATATGACTGAATTGAATAATAACAAAACTAAAAGAGACCACAATATAACCTAAATAAATGTAAAGCATAAGTATGATGTAAAATAATTAAAGCTTCACATTAAAATGCAATGATAGAAAAATACTAAACTGAAAGTATATGCAAAACTACTCTTTTTCTTTAGTGGAGGTTTCTCTAACCTACAACCATCACTATGAGCCTCATGATGATACAACATCTTACCCACATTTCTAGAGAGACCTTATACCTTGTTGGAGTATAAGACACAACTTTAATTATGGATCCATCTGGAAAGCCTTTTTTGTGACATGTGAGGAGTCATTCATATTTTGTACGATCATATCTACGCTGCGACGTATGTCATAGGGTTTGAGTTATCTGAACTCTCACTTACGTATGTCATTGAGTTTGAGTTATATGAACTCTCACTTACATCGATGCTCAATACTACTCCAAAAATATGAATATGCTCCTGTATGTATATATATATGTAGTGACCTTCCGAAATAATATAAGTCAATAACTCACGAGATTTTTATGCATATATTGTCCTCACACTAGTAAAAATGATATAAAAAGAATATTACCAACTTCCAAGTACCCAAACTATATGGTTCATGCTTCACATAATCATTCAAAATTTGTGGTAAATTTAATATATTACAAGACTTGGGCATACACACCCCAAAAGAACAAAACATATAGCCATACTTATATTACAACCCATGGTGACATGATCAGGTTAGCCCTCAAAATTTCATGTAAATATACAACACATAGATCATGTATAAGTCCAAAGGTTTATACAAAATATAGATGCTTATGCAAATGTGAACTTCCTTAAAGATCTCAAAATTTCCATCTCCAATGGCCCGCTTCATGCCTCCTCTCGATCATTCCCTACGATAGAAACAACTAACGCTAAGCATATAGCTTAGTGGTGTAAAAACTATAGGTTCAGAGCCCTCAGATTCACCAAGTTAACTTTCTCAAATCATGAGCAGCACAATTGAAACATAATAAATAAATTAAGTAACAATATATAAAGAGTATCAAGTTCGATATTTAAATATCCAAATGTCAAGAAAGCTCATAGCACCATTTTCCAAGAGATTCAATAACAAGGCTCGGCCAATATATACATCATGTCATCACACCAAGCATAAGCATGTATCAAGAAGGGCCGACGCCCTGTATCAAGAAGGGTCAAAGCCCAATAATCAAGAGAACCAAGAACCATATTAAAAATGGCTTTCTAGTTCGTACTTAAAATGGACAACTTCCATTCTTAAGATGGACTAAAAATCCAGAGTCAAGATGGCAAATGATCCGAATCAAGAGACATGCCAATAGTGACAAAGGCACAGCCACAAGAAGGACAAGGTCCCAACAAGAGTGCTAGGTGATCAAACAATCAGTACAAGTGGGCAAGTTACACAAGTATCTTTAATATCTTAAAGTATACCAACACGACAATGCAAAGTGACAAGAGGTAACCAAGGTACCAAGATAAGTTTTCAGATATACCAGTAGGTAAAAAGATTACAAGCACAAGTTTATACACAAACCTCAATACTTTAGCATAGAAACAGTCCAACACAACTTCGCGAGTTCAAACCGTAGACCAACCAACGTATCAAGGTCCTCAACTTGTTCACTAGTATATACAACCTTAAAAATACAGTTAAATAACTTATTTAATTCCTAGTATCTCAATAATGTCGAAGTAAAACAGGATTATCATCACAAGTAAGCTTAGCCTATACAAATACGACTATGCTCCCAAAACAGTGATTCTGGCCAGCCTAGTACCTCATGTCACAACTTAGATTTGGAAAGGAAAACGGCAAAACTAGACTTTATAACCTTCATGAAAGATGTAGGTACATCTCTTAAGGTTTCGAACAAACAAGAATCACCACAAAATATATTTTTTACAAAAGGCCGAAATCTGGACAGAACTTGTCCTATGTTGCGTCCCATATTTCGTATTCATAACACCTAAATTAGAGTTTTACATAAACATAAGAGTTGTATGTATATGGCTTATCTTTCCAAATCATATTTTTTTCACGGAGTTCTATAGAACAAGATGTTCTTAAAATACTAAACACTACCCAGCTCAGAAACAGATTTCATCACTTACCAAAGAGAAGGGTGTGTCTCGAATCCCAGCCAAAAGGACAAAGTTTTCCTTTTGTGATTTTGAAGAACAATCTTTTTAGATATGTTTCTAAGGTTCTAAGACTTGAGGTAAATGAATTTACTAAAGGAGGTGTGAAAATATATAGTCACAAAAGTGATGTTTATCCCTTGTATAGTTGTCCTTCAAGGTGCTGCCCAATAGTTGTGTGCAGCCCAAAATGCATACATATACACCTATTTATATATCTTTCACCTCCTTAATTCTAATTAGAATATTACATAAACACTCCAATACAATCCCTTAAATTACGATCACAATTTATGTTAAGCAAGTTAGTAAATATCACAACATTTCAAGTTCCCAAAATGAGAGTAAAACATATTGTAGTAATTAAGCAACGGTAAATCTACATGCGACTCTTGATTAGTATTTAGGGGTTTACAACTCTCTCCCCCTTAAAGAAATTTTGTCTCAAAATTTACCTTACACTAGTCCCGAAACACGTGTGGATATTGGGTCCTCATGTCTTCTTCTCTCTCCCAGGTAGCTTCTTTTCCCAAATGGTTCCTCCAAAGTACCTTTACGAAGTGGATTTTCTTGTTTCTAAGTTGCTTCACTTTCCGAGCTTGAATTAACATAGGTTCTTCATTATACGTCAAGTCAGGATTAACCTCAATAGATTCAACTGGAAGAATATGAGATGGATCAGAACGATATCTTCTGAGCATAAAAACATGGAAGACATTGTGGATCTTGTCTAACTCAGCTGGCAAAGCCAAAATATATGCAACTGGTCCAACCCTTTCAAGAATCTCATAAGGTCAAATAAATCAAGGACTAAGTTTTCCTTTTTGGCCAAATTTCATAATTTTTTTCCATGGAGACACCTTTAAGAATACTTTATCTCCCACTTGATAATCAATGTCACGCCTTTTAAGATCAGCATACGACTTTTGTCTATCCGAAGATATCTTTAGACGATCCATGATAATTCTTACCTTGTCCTCTGTTTGTTGCACAATTTCAGGACCAATAAGTTTTCTGTCACCAACTTCACTCCAACAAAGAAAGGTCCGACATTTCCTTCCATACAAGGCTTCATAGGGAGGCATTCCAATACTCGATTGATAACTTTTATTGTAAGCAAATTCTATCAAAGCCAACTGTTTGTCCCAACTACCCTCAAACTCCATAATGCAAGCTCGAAGCATATCCTACAAAATTTGTATCACTCTTTCCGACTGGCCGTCTGTCTGAGGATGGAATAAAGTACTAAATTTCAGCTTAGTACCCAAAGCTTCCTGCAAGCTACCCCAAAATCTAGATGTAAACCTTGTGTCTCAGTCAGATACAATAGACATAGGGATCCCATGTAGTCGTACAATATCATTAATGTACAATTCGGCTAAACGCTCAAGTGAGTAATCCATCCTGATTGCTAAGAAGTGAGCACTCTTGGTTAGTCTGTCCACAATCACCCATATTGCATCATGATTTCTTTGGGTGCGAGGAAGTCCAAAAATAAAGTCCATAGTTATTCTCTCCCATTTCCATTCCGGCATCGACAAGGGCTGTAGTAAACCAACTGGGACCTGATGTTCTGTCTTTACTTTTTGACAAACCAAACATTTAGAAATGAACTCCGCAATGTCTCTTTTCATACCATTCCACCAATAATTTTCTTTGATGGTCTGGTACATCTTTGCATCCTAAGGATGCATTGCATATGGTGAGGTATGTTACTAAGCATATTTTGTACAAAAAGATATATTCAAAACACTAACAGTTGTTCATACAGGATTTCTAATTCTGAAATTTGGACAGAACTTGTCCTATGTTGCGTCCCATATTTCGTATTCATAATAGCTAAAATAGAATTTTACATAAACATAAGAGTTGTAGGTATATGGATTATTTTACCAAATAATATTTTTTTCACTGTAAACAGAGTTCTATAGAACAAGGTGTTCTTAAAATACTAAACACTACGCAACTCAGAAATAGATTTCATCACTTACCAAAGAGAAGGGTGTGTCTCAAATCCCAGCCAAAAGAACAAAGTTCTCCTCTTGTGATTTTGAAGAACAATCTGTTTAGATATGTTTCTAAGGTTCTGAGACTTGAGGAAAATGAATTTACTAAAGGATGCGTGAAAATATGTAGTCACAAAAGTGATGTTTATCTCTTGTACAACTGTCCTTCAAGGTGCTGCCCAAATAGTTGTGTGCAGCCCAAAATGCATACATACACACCTATATATATATCCTTCACCTCCTTTTAAAGTTATACATAATTCTAATTAGAATATTACATAAACACAATCCCTTAAATTACGATCACAATTTATGTTAAGCAAGTTAGCAAATATCACAACATTTCAAGTTCCCAAAATGAGAGTAAAACATATTGTAGTAATTAAGAAACGGTAAATCGACATGTGACTCTTGGTTAGTATTTAGGGGTGTTACAATATATATATATGTATATCTTAGTTGAGTTAACACTCAAAATATCTTTTTAAGAGGAGACTGAAGTTGTACTAAATATGTCTTAAAGCTGTTTATACTCTTTTTGAAAAGAATACTTTCTTTGTAATGTTAAAATGATATATTTGAAACCATTGAGGTTCCCTTAAACTTTTCTTAAAAGATACTTTAAAGGTAATCTTGAACTTTACTTCAATTTCAAAAATCATTGCATGGGAAATAATTTCATAAGCACTTCCAATAAAAATCTTATCAAACTAGGGTTCATGTGAAATATAGGCATGAACAACAACACAATGATATCAATGCATGCAATATTGGGATCTCATAATATGAAAATTTAGAATCCAGAATAAGAACATAACTCATAACAAGAATTTCATAAAAACTTAGTACACAATCCTAGATTGAACATACTACTGACTGAATGGAGTTGTTGGGCGAAAGGACAAACTAGTTCAACACAATGAATAGCCTTACATACTTGTAAGAAAAATGTTCTTGATGAAATCGACGATCTCTTGTAAAATCCTAGCTTTTCCTCCTTTTGGATGCTTTCTCTAAGTCTAAGAAATGATTATGGGGGAACGAGGGGTGAACTATAATGTCTAAAACTTTAGTTAGATGTAAAAACGTTGGAGTTTAGGCTTGGAAGATGTGGGAAAAGACTGGAAAATCCTTAATTAAAACTACCAAAGTGACTCTATGCTTTGGACCTACAGTCCATAGGAATTCCTACGGCCCATACTAGCAAACCGTAGAATCACTTACTGGTCACTAAAAATGGGATAACTTTCCATGGTTCCTTTTTACGGATTATAGATCACAATATGGTCCATAGGAGCCTCTCGTAAAACCTAAATTTATGTCCAAAATTACACCTAGTATGGATCACTCATATGGTACCTATCTACAGCTCGTACAACAAATGATAGTGTAATGCCCCAGAAACTAGTAAGTTGAAATAAAGAGTTCTAGAGCTTTTCGTAAGAGTTTTTAGAGCCTGATGAGAGGGTTTAAGTCATAAAAATGACTCCCGTACTTAGATTGGAGGTTAAAGGGGCTAAATGTTGAGGTACGACCCCACAAGGACCACCCAAAGGGGTCCTTGAGGAGGACCCCAAAGCATCCCCCAAAACTGCCAACTTTCAGCAACCTACGTTTGCCACCTACTGGCCGTAGGTGGACCCATGTCCCGTAGGTTGGAGTCGTGGGTCAAGGCCTGTGATGGCCTTCAAACTTTATGCTCCATACAGAGGTGCAGCATGCCCAATAGATAGGGGCAGTTTTTAGTTAGGGGTTAATTAGTAATTACATAGGGGTTAATGGAGATCGGTTAATTAGTTATTAAACCACCTATATAGGCTAAATATGCCCCTAAATGAAGTCATTAACTCATTCATCAAAGAACCGCAAATTCTCTACAAATAATTCTCTCTCTATAAGTGAAGAAGAAGAATAAGGAGACAAGGAAGAGGGGCAGATATTCCTCCATTGTTTCAAACTTGATTAGGGTTATGAATTGAGGTATGTTACCTTTTTCATCTATGGTTTCTTCTACCCATAGAGCCCCCTAGAGTTTTCACCCAATTGTGAATTTAAAAAAACCCAATTCTAGCTAAGATTTACTTCTACATTGTGTGTAGGGCTTAGATGTGATTTCAATCTAGTGGATGATATCTAATTATGATTGTATTAACATTGAATTGTGATATTTTGATGAATTTCTGTGATTTCCATGGTAAACCCTATTCTATTTGATGAATGTGATATTTTGTGGGTTTATGCCATTAGAGGTGAAATTGAAGGTTCATAGGTGATCTTCTTAAATCAATGTCATGTGTAGTAATTTTTCAAGGTTAGGAATATATAATCATGAATTGAACTAGACTTTATTGGATATGAAGGATCTTGACTTGTAAAGATGAAATCGAACCTTTATGATTAATTATAACTAGAATCTCCTAGTAATGAAGAATATGATTAGAATACCTTGAATTTAGGTCTGAATGATGATAATAATAAGTAAAGCTTTGCGTATAAGGCTTGTAGCTATAAATGTTGATCATTAGGGTTTTGAGAGCAAAACCAATGTGATGATCTAGATGTGCTAAGGCATTAAGAGTAAAGTCTAAATGAGAATAGAAGCTTAAATGGATAGAGTTAGGGTGGAAGATCTTTACCTACCTAATCTACCTAATAAATGCTTGAATATGTGAAGTGATAGATTCACTTGAGTCATGAGGATACCAATCTCTAATGTAGAATTCCAGATATGGTATTATTCATGAATATAGCATGACATGAAAGGTTCTCTCACATAAAATGATTCTAGGTTGAAAGGATTTCTCACCTAAAATGAATCCAAGTCCTAGGACTATAAAATGTGATGAGGCTTTTGGTGATTCTCTTAAATGACCTTTACATGATAGGAATGAGTGGTGAGTTCCCTTACTCCTAATTAGTTAGATATGGGGAGTGTGAGATGATTACCCTTTATATATGTGTGACTCCCAAGGCAAGCGGTGAATACCCATTAGCCTATAGGTTGATCATGGAGGCGATTACCTATAATCCTTATGTGATGATGTGGAGCCGAATACCTATATTACACATTAAAAATGATATGGGAGCGAATACCTATATAACATTAAAATGGACATGGAGGTGAATACCTATGATTCATTAACTTGCATGACTTGTGGATACTCTCCTTGTCCTTATAATTCATTAGTATGTGTGACTAGAGGTGAATACCCTTGTCTTTATGATTCCAGGATATGTGTGGCTTGAGGTGACTCCCCTTGTCTTTCATGATGAACTAAACATTTATGCCTTGAGGTGACTCCCCCTTGCATTTATGAACATGAGCATGATAAGTTTGGATTGTAGCTTTAGAAGCCTCTCCAATACATGCATGACTAGTGGTGACTCCCCTTGTCTTTATGATGTTAAGAGATGATGAACATGAATGATGAACCTAAAGTGTCTAGCTTAGCATGGGTAGGATTATGGGGTCTTGTTCATGCATGGCACAAGCTTGCCTTAAGGAGACTCATGAGATGTTTTCTCTTATATCATGTATGCTTAGATAGGATTTCCCTATAGTTGACTTCCTTGACATGATATGATTGACTAAAGGTTATAGTTCCCTTGTCTACATGAAGTAAGCTAATAATGAGACCAAAGTAGGGTAAATATGACTATGTTGACTTCAAGGTTATGCTTAGTGTGAAGGATAGTATGGGATGCCTTTCATGCATTGCACAAGTGTGCTTTGAGGTTACTTAGGAGTATGGTGCCCTTATGGTAGAAAAGCTTAAGACTTGACCATGCATATAGGCTATGATTAAGATGACCAAAAATGGATACTTGGCTTGGGTGGTATTATGGGATTCTATCCATGCATTGTACATGTATGCTTTTAGGTTACTGGAGAATAGTTCTATTATGGTATAGATGACTAAGAGTCAAAGAATGCTTATATGATGCTTATGTTGGAGACTTTACCTATTATGATGATATTATCTCTTAGGCTTATTATAGATTTTTCATGAAGTATTTCATATGATTTTGGATTATGTCTTATATTGAATAACCCTTATCTTATGCTCTTATGGTTATTCTAGCTAACATATTTAGTACATTTTGTACTAATGCATACTTTGCCTATATTCTAATCAAATGTAGGGTTTGGAGACTTGAGTGTTATCTTGAAGCTAGGTTTCTAAGGAGCTAAGGAGTTGAAGATCTTGGTGAGTCCTCATAGCTTTGAGGACAAAACCCACCATTTCCTTTATGTCTTTATTTCATGTTTTTGAGACTATTGTATGGGATGTGTCCCAAGAGTTTTATTCTAAAGTTGTATTAGATGGTTTGAGACAAGGTATAGAAAGACTTCCTCTTTCTTTTATGAAAATGACTTCGATTGTAAAAAGTTTTAAATTTTCCCGTACTTTTCTATTATCTTATGTTGTGATATGCTAAGGGCTTGTATGAGACCCCTGGGTCGTGACAAATTTGGTAATCAGAGGAAAAGGTTTAGAATTGTCTCATACCACGTCTAGTAGAGTCTTGTTCATAAATGTGAAGCGCACCACATTTATTAATAGGAGTCTATTGTATGTTTAGGAAATCTCACATCTTCATTCTCTAAGTTGTTCCCTAGAGTTTGGCTTTAGTAGGTCCTTCTCCTAATCTATGCGCTATGGTTATTTTCAGGGTATGGCTAATACAAGGGCTAATGCTAGGAGAAATAAGGAAGGAAATGTGGATCAAGAGGTTCCTCTCCAAGTTCCACCCCAAGATCCTTCTCAAGATCCAATTGACCCTATAGTGGAGAATGTGACTCATGCAGAATTTAGGTCCTCTATGCAAGAGTTGGCTCAAGCTATGATGGCTCAAGCCAATAGGGCTATTGGGCCCCATTTGAACATTAATGTGAATTTCGTAGCTTTAAGAGTGAGGGAGTTTATTAAGATGAAACATCTGGTGTTTTATGGCTCCATGATGGAGAAAGATCCCCAGGAGTTTGTAGATGAGATGTGTACGATTCTTGATATCATGGGGGTGACTTTGGTAGAGAAAGCGGAGTTAGCCGCTTACCAATTGAAAGGGGTAGCTCAAATATTGTATAGTCAATGGAAATGGAGTAGACATGTAGAAGCAGGTCCTATAGAGTGGGATGTGTTTGAGAAGGCATTCCTTGATAGGTTCTTTCCCCTAGAGTTGAGGGAGTCTAAGATGCAACAGTTTATCAACCTTAAGCAAGGTAGCATGAGTGTTCAAGAGTATTCCCTAAAGTTTACTCAACTATCAAAGTATACTCCAACCTTAATGGAGAATTCAAGGGCTCTGAAATGAACTATTTCATGACGGGAGTATCCGAATTAGTAGAAAATGAATGTCGTGTGGCAATGCTTATAGATGATATGGATATCTCACGTCTTATGGTTTTCGCCCAACGAATGAAAGAGCCAAAACTTAAGAAAGAATCTAAGGAGAAAAAGAGGTCTAGATTGGATGATGATGAGTCCTTGGAGGATGAGTAATGTTTGTGTAATCAAGACACAACTTCCGATGCAAGTTTCTACGATCGTACAGTAGTAAAGTAACCCAACCAAGGGTTGGGGTCGAGTCCCAAGGGAGCATTTTCTGAAAATTAGTGATTAAGCGCGAAAGTACTAAAGATAACCGTAGCTAAAGACTTTACCGAATGAAGACATGACAAATTAAAGGGTTTGACACGAGTGTCAATTTTGAATGGGCGGTTTGTAAACAAGTAAAGAGCAAAATAAAAAAAAATAAAGAGAGATACGAATATGGAGACGGGATTCTTCGGATGTGATAAGAATACAAGTTAGACTAGACTATTGGGTACATGTTTTTGATATTAAATCCGTTGAGTATTTGTGACTAGGCTAGACTATAGTGGGGGTAAATTCTCTCTCGAGCAACTTACCCTGAATCAAATGGGTTCCTCTTGGACACCCACTTGCTGCATGAAGAACAGCCTCCGCCTTAGCCGACTCACTCTCTCGAGCTGAGTGTGTGGGAGGAGGACTACGGTTCACTCTCTTGAGCTGAACCTCATGTCGACCCACTCCCACTGGCCATCAATTTAGTAGTCTTAGTTTTATGACCTCTCTCTCAAGCAAGCCGAAAACACAACAGTTAAATCGTATTTGCAGCTACAATTTCATTAAGTTCCACCACAACTACTAAATGAAATAACATTTACACAACAAATAAACCATCAACAAGCAAGACCCAACAGATAATCTAACCCATATTCACAAAATCATACCCCAAGAATTGTGGTTTTAGCTACACATGTAAAATAGGTAAAAATGTATACCAATCTCAGTTTCCATCAATGGGTATGCAAGATTAAGTCTTAAAACAAGTCAAAAGGGAAGAATTCACAAGGCCCAAGTCCAAAATCTTGGAGTTCAAACCCATTGAATCTTGCTTTAGCGGCGGATAGCAGCATGGACAAAGTATTCTGCTATGGAGAGTAGCCGGTTCTTATTGCATTCACCAAGGGGAAGGCCCATCCCGTGCTTTCGAACGATTCTTCCCGCAAAAGGCAGATCTTTTTTCTTTCCATCCCAAATAGAACAATTGAATAGGGACTTAGATGTGACCAAGGTGCTTGCAAGCTTAGGGTTAGCAGGTTGTTGGCATGGCCTTTGCTTCTGCCCAGTTGCTGGTTCCAGCACCCAAGGGAATGGAGTAAGCCATAATAAGAGCACCCTTAGTATATCAAGTTCTTCAAAACTCTCTCCAAGCTTAGAGAAAATATTTTAAGTCTGATATTAAAATTTAATAATAAAACTTGATAATAATTATTTCTACTCTAATACTAAACCACAAAACTTCAACTAGTATTTATAGTTTTCAGAAAATGTACTACGAAGGATCACTCGGCGAAGTTAGTCGGGATCACCGATCAACTCGGTGATCCGCCCTTTGGTATAGTTCATTGCCGTCTTGCATTAGCCTTCAGCATTGTCATGTTTTGGATCATTGGAGACATAGTACAGGTTGGTAGGCTCATATGAGGTCTTGGGTGGTGTTAGTAGGGTTGCTTGTGAGCTAGAGTTGCTAATAAGAACCTCTCTAAATTAGAAGTACCGGTAGAGGTCATAGACCGGCAGGTTAAGAAATAGAAAACAAGGAAGTTGTTCCATGAAGTGGTATGCAGTGTAGTTTAGTGAGGATTTTAGGTGAGGGTGAAACTTGGGAGGCCAAGGGCCAATGAGAAGTCCCAATATCCTTATCCTTCTTCGTTGTATTCCTCCTTTAGCATTTAAGATCTTGAGATTTTTAGTTCCTCTTGATTTGCTTTTATATGAAGCCATGTGTGATTTGTGTGTTTCCATGAATTCCTAATATGCATGTTCATGAAAATGCTTAAGTCTTGTTAGAAATGACTTATATGCATTATTTTCCTCATGTTGAAGTGCATTTGAGTAGATTTGTATATAGAAATCACGAGATGAATATATGAGCATGCCTTAGTTTTTGAGTTGAAAGATTCCTCCTTGAATAAATGTTTTTTGAGAGTAAATTGCATTTAGGTTCCATGGGTGTGTATTGAGCATGTTTTAGTTAGGAGATGGTAGTTTCTCCTTGAAAATGAGTAAATATAGAATTTCATGCATTTTGGGTTGGTAGAAGTAGTTCCTACTCCCTTGTGTTGCATTGAATATGTTTTGCTTGGAATTGAAGTTTTCTTCCTTGGTTGTGTGCATTTAGCTGTAGTGCATGCATTATGGGCTTCTAGTCTAGAGTTGTGACTTTAAGAAGTGTTTAGAATCGTCATTCGAGGACAAATGATAAGTTGAACTAGAGAGTTCTAGAGCTTTTCATAAGAGTTTTTAGAGCTTCATGAGAGGGTTTAAGTCGTAAAAATGACTCCCCTACTTAAGAATGGGGGTTTTAGGGGCTAAATGTCGAGGTACGACACCCCAAGGACCACCCAAAGAGATCCTTGAGCAGCACCCCAAAGCAACCCCCAAAACTGTCAAATTTCAGCAACCTACGTTTGCCACCTACTGGCCGTAGGTGGACCCACGCCCTGTAGGTTGGGGTCGGGGTCAAGGCCTGTGATGACATGAAAATTTTAAGCTGCATACCTCACCTATGGAGGTGCAGCACACCCAGTAGACCCACCCACGGTCCGTGGGTGAGGGAGTCGAAGGTAGGGGCAGTTTTCCAAGTTTAGTTTTTAAGTTAGGGGTTTGGGGGTTAATTAGTAATTACATAGGGGTTAAGGGAGGTTGGTTAGTTAGTTATTAAACCACCTATATAAGATAAATATGCCCCTAAACTAAGTCATTAACGCATTCATCAAAGAACCCCAAATTCTCTCCAAATAATTCTCTCTCTAGAAGTGAATAAGACGAAGAAGAAGAAGAGAAGGAAGAGGGGAAAATTTTCCTCCATTGTTTCAAACTAGATTAGGGCTATGAATTGAGGTATGTTAGCTTATTCATCTATGTGTTCTTCCACTTATATAGACCCTAGGTTTTTCCCCCAATAGTGATGTCAAAAACCCCAATTCTAGCTAGGGTTTCCTTCTACATTGTGGGTAGGGCTTAGGTGTGATTCCAACCTAGTGGATAATACCTAATTATGATTGTATTAACATTGAATTGTAATATTATGATGAATTTATGTGATTTCCATGGTAAACCCTAGTCTATTTGATGAATGAGATATTTTGTGGGTTTTTGCCATTAGAGGTAAAATTGAAGGTTCATACGTGATCTTCTTAAATCAATGCCATGTGTAGTAATTGTTCAAGGTTAGGAACATATAATCATGAATTGAACTAGACTTTATTAGATATGAAGGATCGTGACTTATAAAGATGAAATTGAACCTTTATGAACAATTATCACTAGAATCTCCTAGTAATGAAGAATATGATTAGAATACCTTGAATTTAGGTATGAATGATGATAATAAGAAGTAAAACTTTGAGTATAAGGCTTGTAGCCATAAATTTTGATCATTAGGGTTTTGAGAGTAAAACCAATGTGATGATCTGGATGTGCTAAGGCTTTGAGAGTAAAGTTTAAATGAGAATAAAAGCTTAAATGGATAGAGTTATGGTGGAATATCTTTACCTACCTAATCTACCTAACAAATCCTTCAATATGTGAAGAGACGGATTCACTTAAGTCATGAGGATACCAATGTGTAATGTAGAATTCTTGATATGGTATTATGTATGAATATAGTATGACATGAAAGGTTCTCTCACATAGAATGATTCTAGGTTGAAAGGCTTTCTCACCTAAAATGAATCTAGGTCCTAGGACTATAAAATGTGATGAGGCTTGTGGTGATAACCTTAAATGACCTTCACATGATAGGAATGTGTGGTGAGTTCCCTTACTCATAATTAGTTAGTTATAGGAAGTGTGAGGTGATTACCCTTTATGTATGTGTGACCCCCAAGGCAAGTGTTGAATACCCATTAGCCTATAGGTTGATCATGGAGGCGATTACCTATGATCCTTATGTGATGATGTGGAGGCGAATACCTATATTACACATTAAAATTGATATGGAGGCAAATACCTATATCACATTAAAATGCACATGGAGGCAAATACCTATGATTCATTAAATTACATGACTTGTGGAGACTCCCCTTGTCCTTATAATTCTTTGGTATGTATGACTAGAGGTGAATACCCTTGTCTTTATGACTCCATGATATGTGTGGCTTGAGGTGACTCCCCTTGTATTTCATGATGAACTAAACATTTATGCCTTGAGGTGACTCCCCCTTCCATTTATGAACACGAGCATGATTAGTTTGGATTGTAGCTTTAGAGGCCTCTACAATTCATGCATGACTAGTGATGACTCCCCTTGTCTTTATGATGTTAAGAGATGATGAAGATGAATGATGAACCTAAAATGTCTAGCTGAGCATGGGTAGGATTATGGGGTCTTGTTCATGCATGGCACAAGCTTGCCTTTAGGTGACTTATGAGATGTTTTCTCTTATATGAGGTATGATTAGATAGGATTGTGGTATAGTTGCCTTCCTTGACATGATATGATTGACTGAAGGTGATAGTTCCCTTGTCTACATGAAGTAAGCAAATAATGAGACGAAAGTAGGGTAAATATGACTATGATGACTTCAAGATTATGCTTAGTGTGAAGGGTAGTATGGAATGCCTTTCATGCATTTCACAAGTGTGCTTTGAGGTTACTTAGGAGTAAGGTGTCCTTATGGTATAAAAGCTTAAGTTGACCATGTATATAGGCTATGTTTAATATGACCAAAAAGGGATACTTGTCTTGGGTGGTATTATGGGATGCTATTCATGCATTGCACATGTATGATTTTAGGTTAATTGAGAATAGTTCTATTATGGCATAGATGACTAAGAGTCAAAGAATGCTTATATGATGCTTTTGTTGGAGACTTTTCTTATTATGATGATATTGTCTCTTATGCTTATTATTGATGTTTCATGAATTATTTCATATGATTTTGGATTATGTCTTATATTGACTTACCCTTGTATTATGCTCATACGGATATGCTAGCTAACATTTTTAGTACATTTTGGACTAATGCATACTTTGCCTACATTCTAATCAAATGTAGGGTTTGGAGACTTGAGTGCTATCTTGAAGCTAGGTTTCTAAGGAGCTAAGGAATTGAAGATCTTGGGGAGTCCTCATAGCTTCGAGGGCAAAATCCACCATTTCCTTTATGTCTTTATTTCATGTGTTTGAGACTATTGTATGGCCTGTGTCCTAAGAGTTTTATTCTAAAGTTGTATTAGATGGTTTGAGACAAGACATAGAAAGACTTCTACTTACTTTTATGAAAAAGACTTCGATTGTAAAAAGTTTTAAATTTTCCCGTACTTTTCTATTATCTTATGTTGTGATATGCTAAGGGCTTGTATAAGATCCCTTCTGAGTCAAGTACGCCATGTTACATCTAAGGGGTACCCCAGGGTCATGACAGACAGTTTGTCTTGCTAATCAGTAGGACAAGATACTGGAACCCAATAGTCATAACACTATCTACGAAGCCATTATATGACTTATCGATGAATCTACGGTCTATATTCTTCAACTTTCATGACAAATTTTACTAAGTATGAATCAACTGTTTTGTACATGCACATCCTACGGCCCGTAAAACACCCTACGACTCCTCCTTATCCTCTGTAGACCAAACTTCAGAAACATTAATTTCCTAAAGTCAACTAAGCTCCTTCTAATCACTTCCTACCGACTAAGTAACCAATAAGAGAAGCCCATTTATGAGGAGTGTAGAGGCTAGACTAATAACCACAGATAATCCCCAAGGGCAATATGTTGTAGCCAATGTGTATCAACGCTACAGAGGATAAAGGTGCAGAGCTCGAACCTCAGATCGCGGATTAACCCTAAGGGGAATGAGTTGTAGCCAAAGTGTATAAACTTTGTAGAGGATAAGTAGCAACATTACAAGACCTTGAATCTTTGTATGTAAAGGCTGCTGAAGAATCTTATATCATCTTGTTATCATAGAACCACCATTGAACGAGGTCCACACTATAGTAACCAGAACAATATTCCAAGCTTGAACCACCTTCAATCCCAATTCACAACGATGTCCACACTATAGTGAGAAGAACAATACTCCAAGCTTGAACCAACTCCAGTCCCAATTCACAAAGCAAAGCCCATAATCTCAACCAAACTCATATTGAAATATAAGGAGGGGCAATGGACATAAGGTCATCAAAGTCGAGTCAATGCCTAATCTAAGGCTCATTTTATCAAACTCAAGTGTGCTATACCAATCTACAAGGAGCTAAACTATCTAACACATCGAAGTACAATAAAGGTCAAAGGTCTCCAAATATTGCAAGTCTATGGCAAGCATTAGTATAAGCCTAGACTAAGGCCAAACATGCTTAAATAAACAACAACAACAACAACAACAGACAAGGCCAACAACAAGGTGAAATGATCACACATAACAAATAACATGCTTCTAGCCCTAAACATCTCGATATAAGCCAAAAACATGATTCTATGTAACCAAGCATGATCAACTACGGTCTCGCCCCCAATTCAGAAAGTTACCCATTCGTCCTCATCTAAACCACCCTTATAGATGTGTCCTACCACACTTAGCACAAGGTGAGTTTCAAGTAAATCCCGGTGCCACATTATCATGTGATTGAGAACCCCAAGCATTAAGATTCTGAGAATTATGGCTTCTATGATCATTCTTGTTCCAAGGTGCAAGTGAACTAGTTGATTATGGATCAGGTCCAGATGACCTTTTCTAGAAGAAAGAGAATTAACCATATTCCCTTTGTGCCGACTGGAATCATGTCCTGTTGATTTAACCCTCTTATTCTGATACTTTTCTCTATCCCTTAGGTTATCTTCCTCCATCTGCTAGGCTTACACTGTTAGCCTAGAGATATCCATATCATGAATCAACATTGCAACCTTGCACTCCTTTTTCACATGCTTTATCAATCTAGAGACAAACTGTCTTTCCACTGTTCATACAATATGCGAGCTACATCCTTGAGTTAATAAGCAGCAAGTTCAACTCATTCAACATAAGTAGCATGCATAGCCTTGAGGACTTTCCATATCTCATGAATGAAGTTTTGAGAATCCGCTCCTACCTTGGACCCTATGAACATCAAAAAATTCATCCTCAAGAAGTTTGTGATATTAGTCATAACTGATGAACCTTGGGAACTGGAGGCAGTGACTGTGGTGCCCTTACAACCTAATTGAGCAGCCACATATTGGAGTAAGTATTGAATAGCTCCCTTACACTTAGCTTCTAAAGTAGGTATAGGTTGCGAAGTTGGTGCTCCATTGCTAGTTTAAATCCTGGTTGGTGGAGGCTTGTCGTTTACATTTTTTCCTATAGGAACCTCATCACTTTTGGTATTACGATGACTGGAAATACGCTTAGGAGGCATGATCTGAAACACTCAAACATAAAAATTAGTAGGGACTTTCATAGAGTTCAACTCTATAGTATGCATTTTGAGTATGAAAAGAGGTATTATTTAATAATATCATCTAGCTTCCCTATCATAGATGTAGTGCGCTTCACATCGATAAGAAGAACACTACTAGACAAAGCTTCATAGAATTCCTAGGACACTAGAACCATGGGCTCTGTTACCAAGTTTTTAACTCCCCGAGTCTACACCCTGGATGTAACCGACACTTGAAAACCATTGTTGATCCCTAAGTTAACCCTTGGATTGACTAACTACATAACGGAATACATATTCAAGCATTTTTAGTTTAAAACATAACTGAAGGGAAAACATTTAAATCAAAACACTCTCTGAACTGTCTGAAATTACAAAATGGAAACAATAATAGTTTACATAAATAACATAAAATAAATAATGAGAGACTCTCTAACACTGTCTTTCTATGAAACCTCTACTATCTAATATAGGTGTGGCTGATAGACTCACTAAAACCTTAAATTAAACTAATAAAATGAAAGAAAGGAGGCCTCACCAAAGGCTGATGAATTACTTTATGATCTCAACAAAACGTCTGTTGATGATCCTTAGCACCTGTTTCTGCATCATAAAATGATGCAGGTTGGAAGACATCAGTACCTAGAATGTACGACTATGCAATATGACTGAATAAAACAATAACAGAACTAAAAGAGACCACAACATAACCCAACTAAATGTAAAGCATAAGTATGAGGTAAAATCTTTTAGGCTTCATATTAAAATGCATTGATAGCAAAATATTGAACTCAAAGTATATGAAAAACTACTCTTTTTCTTTACTAGGGTTTTCTCTCACCTACAACCATCACTATGAGCCTCATGATGATACAACATCTTACCTACATTGCCAGACCACCTTATACCATCCTGGAGTATAAGACACAACTTTAATTATGGATCCATCTAGAAAGCCTTTTTGTGACATGTGAGGAGTTATTCGTATTTGATACGATCCTATCTACGCTGGCGACATAGGTCATGGGGTTTGAGTTATGTGAACTCTTACCCAAATTGATGCTCAATATTATTCACAAAATATAAATATGCTCATGTGTACATATATATATATATATATATATATATATATATATATATATATATATA
>JAJOOR010023618.1:0-28782 GCA_036250505.1 Solanum acaule
CATATAAAATGAAGTGATCTTGATAAATATATATTTCTACATAATTTTAGTGGGGTGCATCAATAAAATGATTAAAATTGACACATTTTTTATTTTTTAAAAATGTAGTATAAAATAAAAATCTCATGTCAACAAAATTTAATGAAAAAATTATTTAGATTGGTAAAGTGATTTTTCAAGATAAATATTTATGATTGAGTGACTTTCTAAGATAACTACACATAAGTGAGTGACTTTTGAATTTATAAATAATTTTTATGACCGCGCGAAGCGCGGAAATGTTCACTAGTTAATATATAACTATGAAATTTTACTGTAGCAAAAAGTCTATGACTATATCATTTAATTATTGCTACATTTTTTTTGTAACTTGAGGCAAAATGATTTATTTAATTAGAATATTTTGTTTCAAATAATTTATTGCGGCTAAAGTGCTACTAATACCACAATAAATTTCAACTCGTACCAGAAAACTATTAATTGGCTACGAACTTTTATTATAGCAGAAAAGGCGTGGCTATATATCATTTAACTATTGCCACACGTTTTTATATTTTGAAGCAATAATATTTATTTAGCTACAATATTTTGTTTCAAATAATTTATTGTGGCTAAAGTGATACTATTACTACAATAAGTTTCAACTCGTAGCAAAAAGCTACTATTCACTTCGAAGTTTTATTAGAGCAGAAAAGACGTGGCTATATCATTTAACTATCGTCACAAGTTTTTATAATTTGAAGCAAAATATTTATTTAGCTACAATATTTTGTTTCAAATAGTTTATTGTGGCTAAAAGGTAACTATTGCTACAATAACTTTTATGTCGTAAACTTATGATCAGTTACAAAGTTTTATTGTAGCAACAAAGTTGTAGCTATTTAGCCAATTATTGCCTTGAGTATTAATAATCGTAGCAATAATGAAGAATTGGCTTTGTCAATTAGTTTTTCCTGGCTAAGAAAATTTATGAATTAGTAGATAGCAGTAGCTCTAGTCCTCGCCATCTATCCAAAGAACACGTGACAACTTAGTACTAATGAAGGTTATCATACATGATGAGAAAAATGAACAAAAAGAAGTTCCGTAACAGTTTTCGTAGCTTTTGAAGATAAGTAAAGACTTCTCTACATCATTCCTCGAAAATCTACTTAAACTCGACTTATATACACATGAGATTTATGAACTTGGGGTTCTGATACCATTTGTCACGACCCAAAAATAGGTGTAATGGAATTCATTTTATCCCACCAAGACAAGTCATCTTAAAACCAAATATAGCGATTGGAAGAATGAATTCTAAAATACAATATACAAGTTTTAAATACCTTTAAAATACTTAAAAACACTTAAAATAATAACCCACATATTACCCAAATGACCCCTCACTTAGTTGGACCTTTTTAAACAAGTCTAACTTGAGTTTTATTTTCGCAGATTTCGTCGGGAAACAAGTCCGCGATGCAGAGGTGTTCCCACAAGTTTCTTAAAATTAAATTTCGAGACAGAAGAGTCCATGACACGTCCGCGACGCGGACTAAACATTTGGCCCTTGGTGGAGCTAGTCCGCGACGCGGACATGCTCCCTCCAAGCACAACTTCAAGCTGCCTTGGCAGCTTGCTTGGCCAAGGTTGGGGACCTCCTCGGGGACCCTTAGGGTGGCCCCCAGGGACCCTTAGGGTGGCCCCCGGGGACCCTTAAGACACTAGGGTCACCTCCACTGATTTTAGACTCCAAAAAACTCATAAAAACATGAACAACATACTAGAACACACCAACACGTAAAAGACTAGTTTCCGAACGTCTTGGTCGTCCCTTGACATTTGACTTCCAAACTTTTTAACTGACTAAAGAGGCTATTCTTCATTATTTTAACAGGTTATTAATGCATAAAACCCATGTGAGGCTCTATTTATCCTACTTCATTTTGAGGGGTGTTAGAACTACAACCCGACTAAACAACTTAACGAAAACTAGAACATTTAAAGATACAGAAGTAAGTTTAAATGTCAAAAGGAAAATACGAAGTTCCCATAAACTCGTGAAGTTTGAATAACTAACTAAAAAAACATTTGCGGAAAACAACCCATAGAATCTGAAAGTCAATGTACGAAAACTCTACTAACGACAAGTCTAAGAACAAGAGGTAAAACCCCGAGACTAAACAAACGAATATCGAAAGTACTAGTCTAAGTCTGAAGAAAATGGACTAAAATGAATGAGAACTCATGGTAGCCTGGAAGAACTAGCTCACCCTTGAATTTGGTCTCGATCAGTGATCTCCAAAATGAGGTCTGTCAGTAATCACCTGAAGATGCCCTGTACTCAACAAAGACTCAGAGAGTGCAGAACCACAATGTACAACTAGGATCACACGACTACTCCCATACGCCCAATATACAACGAACAATCATAACATAGTAAGCACACATATATAGAATACAATTCAATTATCATTCCAAAGAAACATATAGTATTCCATTATCAATGACAAGTAGACATAAACATAACAATCACAACTAGTTCTCTCATGGAACCCACACCAAAATTGTTAGTGTGTCAGAACGTTACACCTGATCCAATGTATGTGTCATAATGTGACACTCGAACCAATATATGTGTAGTAACGAGACACATGATCCAATGTATGCGTCGGAACGTCATGCCAGATCCAATCAGCACAACCACAATCACAAATACATCCATAATGTACAATACTCAAATCATACAATCAAGTAATAGGTTTATGGCATGTATTGTTCACACATAATCATTTCATTAGGTTCGATTCACATTTCCCCTTTCACATACATCCATACATAAAATATATCAAGCAATCGGCATATATCAGACAAACAGGAAATCAAACCATTCCCTACCTCGAAACCAAGCCTGAATCCTCCTAAGACACTTGAGCCTTCCTTTTCCGAATTCATTCTGCTTGTTCTTGGTATATAAATAAATAATTTAACGAAAGGATCAATAATTAAGGTTTAATTACCTGGATTATAACAAAACCAATAAGCCAAGACCAAACCCATGATCCTAATGTGCAGCTAGGGCTTTTTCCACCATTAAATTCAGGCCAAAACCCTCCCCAACGATAATTACCCATGAATCTAAGTTCTACGGAATGAAAAACAGATTAGTGGAGTAAAATACTTACCTTTAGCACAAAAAGTCATAGAAAACTATCAAGAAACCGCCCTGGGTCTTCTCCTAACTCTTAAGAACGAAGTTTGAAGAAAAATAACGAAATTGGGGTTATTCCCCGACTGAAGTCGCGACTGGCCTGCTACAACAGACCCTATCCCACAAAATTAGCCCTGACCTGTTGGGAATAAATTCACCGCGACGGCTTACACAGAGACAGAACCGTTGAGATCCAAGCTCCAATTTCACAACACACCTTCAACCCTTGACGTTCAAAAACTACCCTTTCATGCTAAGATAAGTTCCGAAAGTTCTACTAGCCCGAATTCAATTCTATAACATCGTACGGGTTCCTTAATGTCTTAGCTATCTACTCATGTGATCAAATCCATAATTAGATCTCCCATTCATTACTAGATTTCCCCAAACCTCACATGACTCAAAATTCGTCCAAATCTGGACTAGGCTACAATTTTTCAAGGCACTACTCAAAAGTTTTTGGCCCCAATTTATTCCCCATTGGCTTTTCTATAAAGACGGGAAAATGTCGTTAGACTGACACATGAGTGGCTCTAATATCATTTGTAACAGCCTAGCCCGTTAGTGACATTATGTGTTTTTGGCCTAGGCCCGCACAACTTTAAAACATGTCACTACTTGGTAAGGCTAGCTTACTTGTATACCGAACATCTCTCCTGTATTTTGCCAATGTGGGACTTCTACTCTTAAGTTGGGGTGTCAGAATACGTAAGTCTCAAATGACATTGTCTCATAAGTTGAAAAATAATAAATAGTAGTAAGAGGGCTCGGTGAGATGACAAACAGTTACCTAAAAAATCTACATAGGAAGCACCGAATAAGAAGAGAAGAGAGAGTATCACGAAGATCTTGGCTCGTAACCTACAAAAATATAGAAGCAGAGGTGAGTACCAAAACACACGGTACTCAACAAACAAACTCCTAAATCCAAGGCTAAGAGTATAGAATACAGTTACTCCTTATACTTCAACCGAACCTCCAGAACTACAACCTGCATAAACTTAAACTAGCCCAACATAATATTTCACAACTTACGTAGCATATAGTACAACAACATCACTTCAACAATTATAGATCAACAACACATAAGATCAAGTTCACCAATTACAAGTTCCATAGAAAACTACTCACATGTTCACAAATGATAAATATACGCAATGTTATGAAATGCAATGCCAAGTATAGTGATGTATGCCTGCCCTAATGATAAATGCCTGTCGTATCTTAGTTCGGGACCCATGTGGGACGTATCTATTCATGCATCCGTCGTGGCGTGTGACACGACCCTCGAATTGTAATATCCAATGAGGCATACGAGATGTCTCTCAAAATAGTATATCCCATTTAGTTCTTTATTCTTCCTTTGTTCACATAACACTTGTCACAAACATGTCTTAGAAACAATGCAAATAACATGTTCACACAATTAATAAGGAGATGACCATTTCCATTTCAGTTCACAATCTTCATTAACATAATTGCGATACAACATCACCAATGAATCAATAAATCTTTTCAATCATTCTCAACACATCACGCATCAATATATAATCAAGTTGCCTTTTATTACCTCTTTTTCCTTATTAGGATTATTCAATGTGAAGAAGTCAACCCATCATAGAGTCCCATTACTGCACAAAACATACAACAAGAAAATACATGATTCTATACACTTAACAAGCGGTCGAGCAATCTATTTTCCTCAAATAATCGAACAATCACTCTAGGACTTGAGTCTTTTCCTTTCATTGGGCTTCCAAATCAACGAAATATATTCAAATAAATAATCACAATAAAATTTTGAAACTCACAACACCCATATTACTATATGCCTAGCCTAGACCTAGATATTCACCCATATGTATAATGATGTTTCTAATCTTGATGTCAATTAACAAGACAACTCTCATACTTTCCAAATTTCAAGCCTAGAGTTAATTTTTTATTTCTTCAATATTATAAATTTAATGATATTTATCTAATATAATACACCTAATATTTAAGTATCCATATCAATATATCAAAACTTGAATCATAATATGATAACAGTAAGAAATTTTTCAACTTGAAATTGGATTAAGCCGTTAGTAACCTAAGGACTGTGAAATCCTATTACATAATTGACCTATATTATACAAAAACAAATCACCACAATCTAAAGTTTCTATTGATTTTACTAATTGACCAATCATCACTCTCATATTCAATAGTTTTAATTATTACGATTTTTTTGTTTCTCACCCATTGTCTAAAGCCCACATTGGAGCTCCGACTAGTGCACCACAACCCATGTTGGTATTTCCATCATTACTTAATTGGTAATTATAATATGTTTCCCACTAATTCGGACAAAAGCAATTCCAAACAACATTAACATAAATGCACTAGAATCTTCAAGTATAGAATTAGGAGCACAAAGTTCGAACTAGTCCCCGATGACCGGAGGAACCTTCCCTTCTATATGTTCCCCTAACTCCAGATGAGGCATGAGAAAACTGACATGATGTACGAGCCCTCTTGGGATCGTCAAACTCCTCTCTCACCATCAACTCTGCCTCCTTGGTGGCTCTCACAATGGACCGGAAGGAATCCCTTTTTGCGATGCCCTAAACATAGCCTATAAGAAAGAGAAAGTCAATCCCCTAACAAATCTACAAATCCTCTCCATCACGTCCAGAATAATGAACAAAACATGCCTATACAACTGGCAAAAAGGGGCCTCATACTCTACAAAGCATAAACTTTCATGTCTCAATTCTCAAACCTCTAGCGGGTTTTCTCTCTCACACTCCAAGGGACAAAGCGGCCATGAAAGGCACTAAAGGAGACCCAACCAGAAAAGACCCTAAATGAACCCTCCACCACTCTCTCGCTGGACGACAAAGTTTGATACCGAACCATATGTGACTTAGCTAACTAAACCGCCTCTAACAACTCTCGGTAAGTAGTCTGATACTCATGAGCGTCCTCGTTCTTCCCACCCTGAAATTGTGGTGGGTCCATATTCTGGAATTTATGATATCTGCAATACTCATACTTTGTCAGAACAACCAAAGGTGCACCTTGACCGCCAATTTCCAGTGCAAGATCATTTCCAACCATGGGACCCACTAGTGGCGTCCCTACAGGATCCTAAATAACTGGAGTATGTTGCTGCTCTAGGGTCTGATCCCCCACTCTAGTCTAAGAACCATGTGGCGTGCTGGTCGCACCACCACTCTAAGTAAAGCTTTCAAGCATACTCAACACTCTCAATAAGATATCTTGAGGAAAAGGTATGGCTATGTGCTCTAGAGGAATCTGGCCTTTTGAACATTAATCTAAGTCGCTGGAAAGGCCTCTCTAGCACGACCCCTCATTGGTGTTGCTCCACGGGCATGACCTCTAGCTAGTGCCACTCCACGGGCACGCCTTCTAGCTAAGTCTATACCCCTACCCTTAGTTGGGGCCTCAATAACTATCTCAGGGATTACCTCCCCTGTACCACCAACAACAATACCTATAGTCCTCACCATCTATCAAAAGAACACGCGACAACTCAGTACTAATGAAGGTTACCATACACGTTGAGAAAAACTGAACAAAAAGAAGTTCCCTAACAGTTTTCCTAGCCTTTTGAAGATAAGTACATATATCTCTGTATAGCTCCTCGAGAATCTACTTAAACTCGACTTGTATACACATGAGACTTATGAACCTGGGGCTCTGATATCATTTGTCACGACCCAAAATAGATGTGATGTCCTCATTTTATCCCACCAAGACAAGTCATGGAAAACAAAATATAATGATAAATGCGGAAGTAAAATAAGACTGAAAGTTTAAGAACATTTTAATAATGAGGATAACAAAGTCAACTTAATTAATACCTCAAAAATCCGGTTGTCACGTGTACAAGCTTCTAATGCATTACAATATATTTCAAAAAATAAGTGTAACGGTCTAGTCCACTAGTGATATTATCACTTTGGGACTAGGCTCGCATGACTTGTGTTTTGCCGATGTGGACTTCTAATCTTAAGTTAGGGCGTCACATACATCCGCTCTATGGACTCAGCAACCTCGCTAAGGTTTGCCCCCACCGTATGGGATTTGCCTATACTTAGCACTGAGGTTTACCCTGCCTTACCGAGATTTACCTATAATCAGTTGAACTATGGCCCGCATTGACAAGACTGACATAAGAGTTGCTCTGATACAATTTGTAATGGCCCAGCTCGCTAGTGATATTATCCATTTTGGTCTTTGTCCCGCACGACTTTGAAACACGTCACTAGTTGGTAAGACCAACTTACTTTTATACCTAACATCTCTTATGTCTTTTGCCAATATGACTTCTAATCTTAAGATGGGGCGTCAAAATAAGTAAGTCTCAAATGATATTGTCTCTAAAGTACCAAACAAATCATAAATAGTAGTAAGAGGGTTTGCTGAGATGACAAACAACTACCTAAAAAATCTCCACAGAAAGCACCGAACAAGGAGACAAGAGATAGTATCACGAAGATCTGGGCTTGTAAAATACAAAAATATAGAAGTAGAGGTGAGTACCAAACCACACGGTACTCAACAAACAAACTCCTAAACACAAAGCTAAGAGTATAGAATACGGTTACTCCTTATACTCCAACCGAATCTCCACAACTACAACCAGCATAAAATTAAACTAGCCCAATATAATAGTTCACAATTTATATAGAATATAGTTTAACAACACCACTTCAACAATTATAGATCAGAAACACATAAGATCAAGTTCACCAATTATCAGTTCCACAAAAAAGTACTCACATGTTCACAAATGATAAATATGTGCATTTCTATGAAATACCATGCCAAGTATAGTGATGCATGCCTTACCTAATGATAAACACCCACTATCTCTCAGTTCGGGACCCATGTGGGACATATCTGTCGAAATAGTACATCCTCTTTACTTTTTTACTCTTCCTCAGTTCACATAACACTTGTCACAACCATGTCTTAAAAATGAATTTATTTGAATAGATTTCATTGATTTGGAAGCCCAACAAAAGGGGAAGGCTCATATCCGAAGTGATTGTTCGATTATTTGAGGAAAATGGATTCTCGACCCCTTGTTAAGTGTGAAGAATCATGTATTTTCTTGTTGTATGTGTTGAGGAATAGTGGGACTTGGTGATAGGTTAACTTCTTCACATTGAATAATCCTAATGAGGAAAAAGATGTAATAAAAGGAAACTTCATTATATAATGATGTGTGATGTGTTGAGAATGATTGAAAAAATTTATAGATTCATTGTTGATGTTGTATCACGATTGTGTTAATGTAGATTGTGCATTGATATGGAAATGGTCATCTCCTTATTAATTGTGTGCACATAAAATTTTGAAACTAACAACACCCATATTACTATATGTCTAGCCTAGACTTAGAAATTCACCCATATCTATAATCAAGTTTCTAATCTTGATGTCAATTAACATGACAACTCTCACACTTTCCAAATTTCAATCTTTGAGTTAAGTTTCAATTTGTTCAATATTATAAATTTAATAGTATTTCTATAATACAATACACCTAATATTTAAGTACCTATCTTAATATATAAAAACTTGAATCATAATATGATAACCGTAAGAAACTTTTCAACTCGAAATTGGATTAAGCCATCAGTAACCTAATAACTATGAAATCCAAATTCATAATTGACCTATATTATACAAAAAAAAATAACCACAATCTAAAGTTTCTATTTATTTGACTAATCGGCCAATCATCACTCTCATATTCAATAATTTCCATCATTACTTGATTGATAATTACTATATGTTTATCACTAGTTTGGACCAAAACCATTCCAAACTAGTGACTAACATAAATCCTTCAAAAGCACGTAGCTCAGTCTTAGCAATTCGTCGTTAGTTTCCGCCTCCTATTTTTTTTCTAAAATAATTATGTACTAAATGTGACTAACCCCACTAACTTATTTTAATATATATGGGCCAAGTGGTATAAGGAAACCAAATTTTATTAACTAAATTAATTATCTAAAAATTACCGTCAATTTATTAACTACAGGTAATTAAATAGTTCAAAATTCCCAAAAATAACCATCCTAGTCATTACAATATACCTCCTCAATTTTAGGTTCAAAAATCCTAATTTTTAACCCCCAAATGTGAACTAAATCTAAAACGAACAATCTAATAAACGGAAGATACCAAACTTACTCTAAGATAGAATGAGCAATCCGTCTTTGAAAATTACCAAAATGGAGCTACGAAACTCGAAAAGATCTTATGATCAACTCTATGTTCAAATTGGTTATTTATTGCTTCCATGTATTAATTGGTTTTTGCGAATGTAGATCTCAACTCGAAACATGATCAAGTGATCTGATCTAACCGATCACAATCGAACAGTATATCAGAAATGTGATTTCTCATTCAGAACTGAACCACAAACTTTATCCTTCGTGAATGCGACACAGACCTCGTGAATTCACATAAGTCCTACAATAATTCTTCACGAATGCGATCGATCCGTTGCGAGCATGGAGAAGAAAACCAATTGCCCCAACAATTCATGAATCAACTATTAGAAATTCTCTATTTTACACATCAAACTCATCTAGAAAACCAAATATACAAATAAATAATAAAATATATTACAAATTTGTTGAAACATCAAATCACAAATTCAAAGTTTTCTACCAAATGTTGACCATGGTTAACTCTAAGCTTTATCTTTTACTTTTTAGTCCTGTATCATTTTAGATAGTGTATTCATATTTAAAAATTATATTTAACTTCTAATCACTCTTCTAGTAGTATTGCCTACATTTATATTCTTGTGTGAAAACATGACTTGTTATCGCTATTTCATTTTGTTTTCATATGATTAATTGATTTTAGTATTTCGAAAAAAATTGACTTATCTAATGGAGGATTAGTAAAATGTCATCACGTTCCTTCATATTTTGGATCATAAAATTTACGTCTAAATATATAGTTTCATATATTAAGCAGTGAAAAATAGGGATCCATCTTGATCATAAAATATTACCAAATACATGTAATTAAAGAATATGTGATGCTGAATTGTCAAATAACCAATTTATGTAAGATGGTCAATGTAAAGAATATATTCAAAGTTAAGTTGAATGACTATCAAATTTAAGGCTATATATTCAAGACCTCTAAGTTTTATTACGTCGAAACTATCTTCAAGAGAGAAAAAGTTATCTACATTTAAAATGGGGTTTCTAAAAGTATTTTCTTGAAACAAATATAGGAAAAAAACCAATTTAGAAGTCAAAGTGAATATATATTTCTCCATGGAACCCATATATTATTATTTTTTTTGACAAAACATTAGTGTGGTATATATTTTTGACAACTTATTATGTTCTTACACTCTAAAAGTATACAAAAACATAAGGGTCTTTTCTTCAAGTGATGCAAGAAAATCTTGAGGAATAATTTTATTGAATTTTTGGATGTAAAAATTAGAATTTTCTATACAATGTCACTAAGATACTGTTTTTCACTGATTTATTCTTTCTAGTTGTTGATTTTTCAGAAATGATTTTCTATGTTCAATAGTTGTATAATTTTTTTTGGGTGGTTCTATGAAGTTTTGTGTGTATCTATGAAAAATCAAAACAAAAGAAATCCTTATTATTAATAAATATTTTAGAAATAATTTTCTATGTTTAATAGTTGTATATAAACTCCATAGATTCCAGATCTAACATAGTCATGCATGTAAAATGCACTAGATCTAGCAAGAAGTGAACACAATCTTTTTAATATGCACACACATAAAACCTATGTTATTTCATTATTTTTAGCAATTTAATTTACGATCTACATTGAAGAGGTAACAATTTTGTGTGGATTTCCTCTATGTGTATGTAATTTCTTTTATTTTTAAAATAAATTATAGGTAGGTTTTAAATATAAATAAATTGTGTACATGAGAAATGTTTCAGACATTTTACTATCTAATATTGTTTTTTCCTTCTAAATAAAATAAAATCCTATTAGGACTACAAAGAAATTTTGAAGACCTTTAATCTATAACTTTGAAATATGTCCATATCTTTGTTTTCTTAAAATATAGACTAAAGTTTGACTTGTTTTATGTACAGATGGTGAACATGAATAATCGGGGTATAGAAGTGATCATTGATGAAAATTAGATAGACATAATCTTTGATTTTCTCACGGATATCCTCAATCAAATATTCAAGGACATGTCATTTCTAGAATTGGTAAAAACATATATTTTTTCCATGATATGGGAACATTTTTGGGCTATGCATCCAATACTAGTTCAAGATAGGGAGTTCTTCGAAGAGAAAAGTGGTACTATAGGATTGATTGAAAATGGTTTTAGTAATATGATTGGCAATATTCTCTTGCAACATGTTGGATCCTTAGTTAAATGTTTCCTTGATTTGTCAATCATAAATTGTAATGATAGAGACCTTGACTGTTGGTTGTTATGTGTAACAAATAAATTTCACGCCCCGAGCCTACACCCTGGACGTAATGGCACTCGAAAACCATTGCTGGTTCCCAAGCGAACCCTTGGCCTGGCTCATTACTCAGCGGAAGAGTTACTCAAGCTAAGTGAAAACTCATTATGCAAAAATAACTTTAAAAGATTAATTTAAACTCAACTCCAATAATCATTTGAAAATAATTTAACACGTATTAGTTAAATGCCTCATATACTCAAATATTACAATAACAAAGGAAATAATTATAGACTCCTTGAACTTTAAACTATCTATGAAGCCTCTACTATTACAGAAGGATTATCGAGACAAGACCCTCGACATCCTAACAAACTGAAAATAAATGTCGAACTATTCGGAAGCAAGTAGGCTCAACAAAGCTAACTGGAACTGGAAGGTGTCTCAACGGAGCGCCTGAATACATGTATCTGCATCATAAAAGATGTAGGCCAAATGGTGTCAGTACATGGAGTGTACGAGCATGAAAGGGAAATTCTAAAGCATAAACATAAGTTTGAAGTGATAGAAAATAAACATACTTTCCGCTTCTCAAACTCACTCAACTAAACTCAAAGTCCACTCAAGTATAGGATACTCATCTAAAGGATAAGATATTCAACTCAAAAGTAAGATACTCAACTCGAAGATACTTGGATCAAGATACTCAAGAATAAAGCAACAATAAAAGATACAATATATGGAAAACTTTTAAAACAATAGATAATAACTTAATTGTATGTAAAAAATAAAATAATAACTCAATTGTATGTAAAAATACAATAATAATTCTTATTTGGAAGATTCTCTAACCGACAACCATCAATATGAGTTATGTGATGATACAACCTCTCGCCCACGCTTCCAGAACTGTCCTATACCTTGCCGGAGTATAAGACATCCTCAACTAAGTGGATCCACTAAGCTATGCTTAAAAGCAATAAGGAATCATCTAAAAAGTATGACCTTTTTTACCCATGTTGGCACACATGATTTATGAGGACTTTTAGTTGTCTAAACTCGTCCCCATATCGATGCTTGATGAGTCCACAAATTGGAGTCATTTAGGGCTTTGTTTTAATGGAAATAGTGTCCTTAAATGCTTGTTTTACCCCAATACCCGACTAAAATGCTAAATTTTTAGGTATTTGAAGTTTCAGTGGAAGCATGGACACTTAGGCGCAAAACGGAGCAAATAGGGCTGAAAAGAACAAGAAATGGAATCCTGCGGATCGCCGAGTTTAACTTGGTAAGTCAATGAAAGGACATAAGCCGCCCTTCGTTCCAGTATGCGAAGGCTTTAAGGAAGTGGATCAAAAAGGGAGGAAAAGAGCAGTTGGCGGGTCGACGATCAGTTTTGCGAAGCAGTACTGTACTGCCCAATGATCCAGAATGCAAGGATGCTAAAGCCAAGACACAGAAGGTGATGAGCTGACCAAAGAGCGGATCACCGAGTTCATCGGTGATCTCGACTAATGTCACCGAACAATCCTCCGCAGCACAATCTATGAAAACTATAAATACTATTTAGAGTTGTAGTCTTAGGAGAGATTGGAGTGTGGAACAATTATTATTATTATTTTCAGTTTAGAACATATTCTAGCCAATATTTTCTCTCAAGTTTGGAGAGGGTTTTGTGGAGACTTGAAGAAAGGAGTTCTTCTTCCCCAAGTTGGAAGTTAGTCTTCTCTATTCACCTCCCTTTGCTTAATTCAAGGTTTAATCTCTCATACCCAGTTGATTTCATTATCATATTAGGTATAATTTCTTATTTCTTGATGTGTGGCTAAAAACCACCATTCTTTGGGTGTGATTTAGAAAATATGGGTTGATATTCTTGTTGGGTCTTACTTGCTGATAGGTTAGATGTATGTTAATGGTGATTTCACCTAGTGGTTGTGGTTTAGTCTAAAGGGTTTGTAGTTGCAAATACAAAGCCACTCATGTGTTTTCGGCTTGCCCGAGAGGGAGGTCGCGAAACCAAAACCACTAGACTGATGGCCTAAGGAATGGGTCGACATGAGGTTCAAAACGAAGCAGTTGGATACGATGAAACAGTGGTTGGTTTCGCTAATCTCAGATAATAGTGCTCCGAAATGGCTAGCAGAAGGAATCCCAATCGAAAAAAGAGATCTAAACGTAGCTGCAGGATACTGGTTCGAATTTATCAGCAACTCCATTATGCCATCACAGAATGAATTAGTTATTCCCCTCGCTAAAGCAGCATTCTTGGGTGCATCATAGAGTAAACAAGGATAAATCTGGGAACAATTATTGCGTCCAAAATCCATATGCGCACCAAGCAAAGACAGACATCTCTACCTTTTTCCAGTATTAATTACCACATTGTGCAGAAATGCCTGAGTACCTCTTGATGCCAAGAAGGATGTAGAAGTGATGCTCACAACCTCAACCAATATCCGAAAGATTGAAGCCGAATATCTTAAGGATCAACCTGAAAAGAAGCAGACTGAAGTGGCGACCACTAGATATACACCTACAGAAGCACTTCTGGTCACTCCAGCTCTTGGGCCCTCAGGTATATCCATTACCACTACTACTTCCACTGACACTCCAGGTTCCTATGCTGTTATTTCAAGGCCCTCACTCACCCACGCTTCCCTACTTCGGATGGGACAAATGGCCCTTTCTGCTGATCATCGGGCCGTGTGTTTAGAATAGTTGTTCTAGGCATGATCCAGACGGCCCTAACTGATGCTGCGACACCCTTGAACACTACCATCGAAGCCTTAGCAGCCAAGATAGCGGTGTGTGAGCACAAACAAGGATCCACTAGTGAGATAAGATTTTTAAAAGCTGCCATTGCTGAGCTACGAGAAGATGTGAATCACTTGAAGGCCACTGATGTGTCAATGTTCTTTGGGATAGTGGAAATTCCAGCCATGCCTAAGAGGCCTCAGACTACTACTGGATTTGGAGATAAAGCAGAGCAGACAAAAGATTCGGGAGTGGAAGCAGAGACTGATAAAAAGATGTTCGAGGGAGCTATAACAAACGACATAGCAGAGACTGAGGAAATCATGATAGATGCTGCTGTGCAGAATTTCTTGGCCAAAGCTCCGACTGCGGGATTCAGTGGAGCGGGTCCTTCTGGAGGTTACCCTCAGATTTGAAAACCATACAGATGCGCCGAGCAGGATCCCCTCTTCACCTCCCTCTCTATTTTTCTTTATCTGCCCTTTCTGGATATTTCATTACTTGCATTTGAGGACAAACGCTTTTTATTTGTGGTGGGGTAAGGCCCACACCTTTTGTGTGTTATTTGGATATTTGGGTTGTCTGTTCTTAATTATTATTTTAAATTACTGCTTTTCTATGGATGTTTGAGCTCATGGCTCCTGTTGTTTCACTTGAAAAATAATTTTGATCCTTTAAAAAAAATTCGCCACCTCTTGTGTTAAAAGTGGCTATTCTTTTGCAAAAACAAATTGAGTTTCGGTTTCGATCAATACTGATGACTTGAATAGTACTCCCAATTGAATAAACATGAATGTACGGCTATGATGAGGAAAAATAAAGTTGCATAGACAATATGTGAACTCTTTGCATCTCGTTGTGATTAGCCATTTATCAAATTGATTCTCTTGTGATGACCGTTGCACACTAGCGAGCGTGTCTAGTCTTGTTTGATTGAAGTATCGATGCCTTGTGTGATTAGCTTACTTTGAACCATGCATGAATAAACCTAGAATTTGCCCCGTTAGTCTGATTGATTTAGAAAGGTGTACTCTTGAGATGATCTTAGGCAATTTTAAACAGTGTGAGCCAATTTGACATATACCTATTTTTGTGACCTACCTGTGAGCGTGTGAAACTCTTTTGAACACCTTTGAGCCTTACCTTTCTTTGGAAGAACCTTGATAAACCCTAGATTTTTTCATCCACTATCTATAATCCTCTTGAGATGTGTTTAGTGAATACCCAACTTAGGCAAAAAGTCTAAGTTGGGGGTGTGGTGGAAAGGAAAAGGAAAAGTCAAGAAGTGCAAGAAAGCCTCCTAAACCTATTGTATTGCAAAACAAAATGGAAACCCTCCATATAAAAAAAAGAGAAAGAGAAAGAGAAAAAAATAGAAAGAAAAAGAAAGTTGTAGAATAAAAGTGCAAAAGAAACTTGGTTTCCAAGCAATACATGGAGAACGAATAATAGGATGACTTATGAGCACTAGAAGAAGAATTGAGGAAGGAAGGGAAGAGGATGTCTTGAGAACATCACATCTCACGAGGAAAAATTCACTAAGCCTAAATGACCATACCTTTGCACTCAGCCCCACCACAAGCCTTAGAAAGACCCTTTTGATCTTGAGTAAGCTGGATCAAAAGTCAATTGGAAAATACGAGCAAACCTATGGGTGATGTTCCTCTTTTTAAGTGTGAGCGTTGTATCTGATTCCTGATTTTAAATTGACTCATATATGTGTGTGAATATGGAATCATTCTTTGTGCGAGGGCATTTAGATACTTTTGTTGAGCTTGAACCTGCACAAGTAGCAAGTATTGCGAGCATGAGAATCTTTGGTGATGGTATGTCACAATTTGAATCTTTGAGTACACAATTGATCCTTGCATAAGTAAATTGAGTCTTGTTGTGTGCATTCATGATTTAGTCTTGTGTAGCACTGTTTGATGCACCCTTTTTGAATGGCTTAACTTGAGTTTGCTTGAGGACAAGCAAAAGCTTAAGTTGGGTGTGTTGATGAGTCCACAAATTGGACTCGTTTAGGGATTTGTTTTAATGGAAATAGTGTCATTGAATGCTTGTTTTACCCCAATACCTGATTAAAATGCTGAAGTTTCAGGTATTAGAAGTTTTAGTTGAAGCATGGACACTTAAGCGCAAAACGGAGCAAATAGGGCTTAAAAGAACAAGAAATGGAATCATGCGGGTCGCCGATCAGTTCCACGAAGCAATACTGTACCACCCAATGATCCAGAATGCAAGGATGCTAAAGGCAAGACACTGAAGGCGATGAGCTGACCAAAGGGTGGATCGCCGAGTTCATTGGCGATCTCGACTAATGTCGCCGAACAATCCTCCGCAGCACAATCTGTGAAAACTATATATACTATTTAGAGTTTTAGTCTTAGGAGAGATTGGTGTGTGGAACAATTATTATTATTATTTTCACTTTTGAACACATTCTAGGCAATATTTTCTCTCAAGTTTGGAGAGGGTTTTGTGGAGACATGAAGAAATGAGTTCTTCTTCCCCAAGTTGGAAGTGGGCCTTCTCTATTCACTTCTCTTTTCTTAATTCAAGGTTTAATCTCTTATACCCAGTTGATTTCAATATCATATTAGGTATAATTTCTTATTTCCTGATGTGTAGGTAAAAACCCCATTTTTGGGGTGTGATTTAGCAAATATGGGTTGATATTCTTGTTGGGTCTTGCTTGCTGATAGGTTAGATGTATGTTAATGGTGATTTCACCTAGTGGTTGTGGTTTAATCTAAAGGGTTTGTAGTTGCAAATACAAATCCACTCATGTGTTTTCGGCTTGCCCGAGAGGGAGGTCGCGAAACCAAAACCACTAGACTGATGGCCTAAGGAATGGGTCGACATGAGGTTCAGCCCGAGAGGGTGAGCCCTAGTCCCATATCCTAACACTCAGCTTGAGAGAGTTAGTGGTGTAAGGCGTAGGCTGGTCTTCATGCGGCAAATGGGTGTCCGGGAGGAACACATTTGAAACGGGGTAAGTTTCCCGAGAGGGAACTTATTTCCATTTAAAGCTTAGCCTAGTCACTATTATCTTATAAATTTCCTATTGAAAGCATGTACCCAACAATTTATCTCAACTTGTATTGCGGTCACATTCCAAGAACCTTTCCCCATACTTGATTTTCTTGTTTATTTTGCTGTTTTATCATTTGTTACAAAAACCTCATTTGATATTTGACACTTTCGTGTCACCCCCTTTAATTTACTATGTATTTTATCCCAAACGTCTTTAACTACGACTAACTTGAATGAATTTCTAATTGGTTATTAATTCGCATAAACCGCTCCCTTAGGACACGACCCCAACCCTCGATTGGGTTACTATATTAGCGACGATCGTAGACACTCATATCGTAGGATAGTGTCGTTGGTCACGATAAGCATTACTGCTCAATACTACTCCAAATAATATAACTCATTCTCATATGCTTAAAAACAGTTTCTCATTCTCAAACTTTGAGGTTATCAATCAAAAGTTCTCTTAAAAGTTGTAGTGCTCAAAACTCCTCATGAACTCATATGGAAATTGAATTTTCCTCTTATCTTAAATGTTAAAATATTTGCTATTGGGAATACTTAGTTCCCATATATTCATTTAGAAAAATGAAACTCAACTTTTCTCATCCTCATCCTCATTTACTCAAGTCTTAAAACAGATTATAAATAATTGTAAAAGACTTCTCAAAATAGAGTTCATGCCGAATTATGAACGTGAACGACTCAATTCAAGGGTTTCAATAACCATATATAGAACATAATACTCGAAACTCAATAACTCCAGAACTCAAGGAATCAATGATACTACTCATCTCAAGAATGCTCGACTCATAGGGTTCATGCCGAATTATGGGCATGACCAACTCAACTCAAGGACCTAAATGTATAACATATGGTAATCCATAATTATGAAATATAGTTACAAAAAGGGTTAGGAACTCAATACTCAAGAACTTAGAACTCGGAGATACTACTCCTTTCAAAGATACTCAATTTATGTAGTTCATGCGGAGTTATGGACATGAACAACTCGAATCAAGGGTCTCAATGAAAAATATAGAACTCATGGGTACTACTCTTTTCATTCTCATACTTACTTCCTCAAAATACTTAGCTGAAATCGATAGTTGATCTAAAGGGATTCACAATTAAATTCACAGACTATCTTGAACTCTACTCTTAACTCTTTCTTAAAATTGAATTATGAATTCAAGAGTTATGATTCATGATATATAGGATCTCTTGATGATTAGATGTGATTTAGAATAGTAAAATTAGGAAAGGAGTGAATTTACATTTTAAAATAACTCAGATGGGGCGAACGACGAAAAAGGACGAGGCAGGTGACCCTGGCGCACTAAGTGGCGTAGGGTGCCAGCCCTTAAACTTCAGAACCCTTTTTCTAGCGCATTGCTGGCGCAACGTGCACTGCTAGCGGCATCAACTCATTCTACTCATAAATGAACTTATCACTTATAAGTGACTGAGTGCATGACTACAAGCACATAATTTACCTCATCACTATCCCCTTTCAGTAAATTACTAAACATCTGCATGCTTTTCTCTTAACTTAAAGGCACTACTTACTACTACTGCTCATAATCTCGTAATTCATACTATCTTTTAAGGTGAAAAGGTTACCCTAACTATAAAACATATTTTCTCATAAGGGTCTCACTCATATGAATGTGAGTGCATTCTTTCGAACTCTATAGTTAACTCACTCTTAGGCTCCTCTCAAGCCCCTCTACAGTCTCATGACTTCCTCAAGATTTTTTCTAAGAACAACTCATCGATAAAGTACTGATTTTTCATTTCAACCACCTCTAGTATGAGGGGTAGTCGAATGAATCTGAGAAACACACGATTTTTAATAAGCTCCTTATGACATAGTTCTATTGCACAATTTAGAGTACGAAAGAAGGGAAACTTATTTTGAATGTCTGTAGTCCCTCGTTTATAGAAGTGGGCCCCTTAAACCATAAACAAGATCCGACTGACACGGCTTCATAGACACCCTAGGAAACTTGAACTCTAACTCTGATACCAAGTTTGTCACACCCCGATCCTACACCTTTGATGTAACTGCCACTCGAAAACCATTGTTGGTTCCCAAGAGAACCTTTGGCCTGGCTCATAACTCAGTGGAAGACTTACTCAAGCAAAGTGCAAACTCATGATGCAAAAATAACTTTAAAAGCTTAATTTAAACTCAACTCCAATAGTTGTTTGAAAATAATTTAACACATATTAGTTAAATGCCTCATAGATTCAAAATACTACAATAACAAAGGAAATAGTGATAGACTCCTCGACCTTTAAACTATCTATAAAGCCTCTACTTTTACAGAAGGATTATTGGGAAAAGACACTCGACATCCTAACAAACTGAAAATAAAAGTGGAATCCTCCGAAAGTAAGGAGATTCACCAAAGCTAACAGGAACTGCAAATTGTCTTGATGGAGCACCTGTTGATGACCCTGAATACATGTATCTTCATCATAAAAGATGCAAGCTAAATGGTGTCAGTACATGGAATGTACGAGCATGTAAGGGGAATTCTAAATCATGAACATAAGCAAGAACTGATAGAAAATAAACATACTTACTTCTTCTCAAACTCACTCAGCTCAACTCAAAGTCAACTCAAGGATAGGATACTCATCTCAAGGATAAGATACTCAACTCAAAGGTAAGATACTCAACTCAAAGATACTCGGCTCATGATACTCAACTCAAGATACTCAAGGATGTAGCAACAATAAAAGATGAAATATATGGAAAGCTTTTAAAAAGTAGATAATAACTCAATTTTATGTAAAAATACAATAATAACTCAGTTGTATGTAAAAATACAATAGAACTCTTATTTGGGAGATTCACTAACTGACAACCATCACTATGAGCTATGTGATAATACTACGTCTTGCCCACGCTGCCAGAACTATCCTATCACTTGCCAGAGTATAAGACATCCTCAACTAAGTGGATCCACTAAGCTATGCTTAAACGCAATAAGGAATAGTCTAAAAAGTATGACTCTTTTTACCCATGTTGGCATACATGGGTTATGAGGACTTTGAGTTGTCTGAACTCGTCCCCATATCTGTTCTCAATACTACTCCCAATAATATAACTCATGCTCATATGTTTAAAAACATTTCCTCATCCTCAAACTTTTAGTTTATTACTCAAAAAGGTTCTCTTAAAAGAGATAGTGCTCAAAACTCTTCATGAACTCATTTGAAAATCGAAGTTTCCTCTCATCTTAAATGTAAGAACATTTGCTCCTGGGAATACTTAGTTCCCGTATATTCATTTTGAAAAATGAAACTAAACTCTCCTCATCCTCATCCTCATTTTCTTAAGTCTTAATGAGATTATAAATAATTGTAAAAGACTTCTCAAAATAGGGTTCATGCCTAATTATGGACATGAACGACTCAATTCAAGGGTTTCAATAACCATATATAGAACTCAATACTCAAAACTCAATAACTCCAGAACTCATGGACTCAATGATACTACTCATCTCAAGTATGCTCGACTCATAGAGTTCATGCGAAATTATGGGCATGGCCGACTCAACTCAAGGACCTCCATGTATAACATATGGTAATCCATAATTATGAAATATACTTTCAAAAAGATTTAGGAACTCAATACTCAAGAAGTTAGAATTCGTATATACTACTCTTCTCAAAGATACTAAATTTATGGAGTTCATGTAGAATTATGGACATGAACAACTCGACTAAAGGGTCTTAATGAAAATATAGAACTCATGGGTACAACTAATTCTCATTCTCGTACTTACTTCCTCAAAATACTTAGCTCAAATCGATAGTTGATCTCAAGGGATTCACAATTTAACTCAAAGATTTTCTTGAACTCTACTCTAAACTTTTTCTTGAATTTGAATTATGAATTCAAGAGTTATGATTCATGATATATAGGATCTCTTGATGATTTGATGTGATTTACAATATTAAAATCAGGAAGGGAATGAAGGTACACTTTAAAAGAAGTTAAACAGGGTGAATGACGGAAAAAGACGGGGCAGGCAACCCTGGCGCACTGAGTGGTGTGGGGGGCCAGCCCCTAAACTTCAGAACCATTTTTCTAGCGCATTGTTGGTGCGGTGCGCCTGCCCCCTACCTAGAAAATCTGACGAATTTTGTTCTTTGATTTTTGGCCCTAATCCACCTAGAATTGAATGGTTATTTATAAACTCTCTTAGATTCGTTCACCCAACTTAATTACATGAAATCTACTCGAAAAATCTCAAGAACAATTCTCATTAACAAGATACTTGTCTCAAGAACTGAACCAACCATCATAATTCAAGAATGAAGAACAACACCTCAAGAATTTCATCAAGAACATCATTATACTCAACCTCATGGATGAATTTGAAAGTGGAATTTCATGATTGGCATGTGGGTAAACGAACCCAACACTATGAAAACTTACATACCTCCTAAGGATCAAATCCTTGGCGAAATCCCTCGAAGATCAGAAGAATCTTGAATGCTTGAAGCTTTTCTTCCATTTTCTCCTCTTGAACTCCTCTCAAAAATCCTAAGCGCGTTTAGGAATAACAAAAATTGATTCCAATCAGTTTAGACCCCTAAAAGGTTAACAAAAAATGGTCTAGCCTAGAGGGGTAAGGAAAATACAAAAATACCCCTCATTAATTTTTGTAAATTTCCTTAACTGGAAAGGCTGAACTCAAACGGGAATATCTCCCTCATCCGAACTTGGATTTTAGCAAACTTTGTGGCATTAGAAAGAGGACTCGGAGGTCGTTCATTTGATAATTTATGGTTCTCCTAACTCATCCTGTGCTAAAAGTTATGGTTGTTTGAAGTTGACCCAAAACATAAAAGAACTTACGAATGACTTGAATGAATTCTCTTTAGTTCTTTTTGGAACTCAAGGTACTACATCTAGTGACCTTAACATTAAAGAAAATTTAAATTTTTCGATAAAAACTTACTCACACCGAAGAATGGCTCGAGTGATAGCTCAAAATATTTCGGGGTGTTATAGTAAATGTGTCAAAGAACTTAACCTAAAAATCTCAAACGCAAGCATTATGCATTACCTTTTTGTATATTTGATTGTCCAACTCTCACATATCTAGATGTCACAAGTTTCATAGTTAAACCACCTTCTCCCAAAGAATTATTCCCAAATCTCCTTAAATTGGCCTTGAAGTTCTTCAAATTTCGCCCAGCCAAAGCAAATTATATCTTGAATACCCCATTACTTTCATCCTTAACGTTCATTGCTTGCAATGACATTCATTTCCTCCCCATATCTGCTCCTAGGATCCAGTTCTTGACTATGAATGATAGTCATTACCTTCACACAATTATTTTTTTTGTAAATTTCTCAAATCTGAGGGAGTTGTTATTTGGTGAAGAATCTTATTATGAAGAAGAGAGGTTCATTACATGGTCACTTGTCCTTTATTTGTGCTCTAACCGAACAAGACTTGTTTTGATTAAATCTTGCATTCAAGTTAGAATAATTTGATCAAGACATATTTCAATATTTTTAATTACAAAGTTCTCAATAAATGTTACTTTGCTCATATATACTTAACCATTAATGCATTTTTGCCTATTTTTCTTTTATCAAGAATTTGGGTGCAACATGTTTTCCAAAAAGGTTTGAGTAATCAAACCCCTACCATTTGGAGCATGTAACGTTGTGTGTGACATTTCTGGATCTAAACAAGGTCTGTGGTGTTCATTCCTTGATTTGACGTTCTGCCAACTTGCGTTCAATGGAAATAGATGTAATGTATCTCACCTTTTATAATTTAAAATTAAGTTTAAGTTATATATACATTGATAGTAGGTTACGTTTAAGTGAAGTAGTAGGTAATCTTTGTTACGAGTAGATATTTTTTAGGGACTTGATAGAGTAAAAACATTTTACATTGCCATTGTATATATGTCAAACACTTTACAGTTTTAGAGTTTAACCTATACACGTACCGACAATGTAATGAATTTTATGGTCTATCAATATCAGGTTATACAAATTAAAAAATATGTACAAGTAGTATTTTATAGTAATGGAATTAGTAATCCTTAATGTAAGGAAGTTTTACTTGTAACAACTTGTAAAAGTTAGTAACTTTTTTTTTGTTTGAATTTCTATAGGTTTTCAATACCTTGAGAGAAAGAAAGATTGGTGAAGTTATATATTATAATCAGGAAGATCCAAACAGTGTTGACCAACAATTTGAGAAGCTTGAATTTTTGGAACTAAGAGAGTTTCAGGGGACAATATTTCAACTCATTTTCTTAAAGAAAATATTGGCATATTCCGCTTCACTTTCAAGGAAGATTGTTGAACCTTCTGATGATCTTGATGTAGCAGAGGCACTGGATTTATATGAAGAACTTATGATGTCCTTAAAAGCATCATCAAGGGTAAAATTCATCGTGGCACGTCATAGTCAAGATGCGTAACTTGTGTTTAGAGGGAGATTCAGGATGTTATTCTATGGAATCATGACCCAAGGGGTTCATAGTTTAATATATCAAATGATTTCAATGAATTTTACATTTCTTTCATGCCTGAACTTGTGATATTTTATGGGGCTCTTCTTTAATGTACTGTGGAGATTATGGATTAACTATTATTTCTTTGTAATTTTTCATTTGAAGACTTGTTGTTGTTTTGCAATCATGTGGGAGATTATTTTATACAAGCCCCAATGTCGAAGTTCATTAATGAAATTAATGTATTATTAATTAAATTACAAAAAAATACACTATATATATGAAGTGTAGCATTCAATAATTTTGAGATTTGAACAGTTAGTACCCAAGATTACATTAAGAATAAAAGGTAATTTAGTAAATCAAGTTTAAACCTTGATGTAGATTTTCTTCATTAAGTGTATAATTAGTCGATGAGTACTCTCTTGATTAATTATTATGTCACATTGCAAGATACTTAAAGAAGCTGACATTTTAAACCCCAGACGTGAGGGATATGGAAGGGTGTAATGACGTAGGCAAATACTACGTCGATACTATACATACGAGAAAGATGCTCGCTATCCGAGGAAGCACACGTTAGTTGTTAAAAAGATCATTTTAAAGCTATGCAGACCTAAGTGCAAAGTAGATAATGTTATCTTCTGTATTCATGTTAGTAGAACAGAAACATAAATACAGAAAATAAAACTATCCGAGTCCACAGAACCCAGTGTGTGTCCTTAAGGAATTTATTCCCCTCAATGTACGTGTGGTTATGAATTATTTCCTCCCAAGATAAAACGGATAGACATTAAAGAAGTAGTGGTACCTCAAAATTTGATAATTTCAACGAACACAAAAAACAACTATGAGATCATACACACAAACTCAGTCGATCGACAATTTTATTTATAAGAAATATATGCAGAAAAAGAGAAAAATTTCGGTGTTGAAAATGAGAGAAATCCTCTCTATTGATAGACAACTATAAGTGTGAACATACATATTCAAAAAAGACATGTCTATTCAAATCGGTGGTATCCCTAGGGAAAAGAAGTGTTTGTTCGAAAGGAACAAGTCTTTTCCGAGCGACTCTTAAATTATTTCGTTATACGAATTTCAAATCAATCCCATTACACCAATGTAATTAATTCTGAATTAATATTGATAAAAAAGGAAATTAATTAATGATATTCATTAAATAAACTTTGCCTAAAAAAAATATTAATCAATCACATCATTTGTCGAATCTAAAGCCGAAGCCGAGGCCGAGCAACGATAATGACGACAGCGCGAAGGGGAACCCATTACTTGATCATTTAGAGCTAAAGGAAGTGTTTCCTAATATAAGGACAATTTTTTTCCTTTCTTCTACCAATATGGGATAAATGCCTTTTCATTTTCTCTCCAATTGGTTCCCCCACATTTTCCAATTTCTCAGTCATTCTCATTTCTAATTCAAACCTTTCTTAAACCCAACAATCCCCCATATGAATGGAAAATAGATATTGCTAATACATATACATGAAACACATGTGTTTCTCCTAAGTAAGAATTCATTACATCTGGATAAGTAGATGTCCCTTTGAACTTTCTGTAGAGAACGTATATCGAATATACTCGATCAATCAATAGATTTGACATATTTGAACCGTTGAAATTTGGTGTATACCTAGACAATATAAGTCACACAATCAACCCTTGAATTGTTTTTGGTTCTTATTATTTTGTTCATTTCAGCCATGATCACATCTTGGTTTATAAGTGCGTAGAGAACTGGCCTTACAGGATTCTCCTCGACTTAAGTTCCACACATACATATATGAGTTTTGAATATGTTATCATGTGGATACACAATTTGATATACTCTGTATCAAACTAAGAAACCATTAAAAAGTCTTAATGCCTTTTTCCTTATTACTGGACATTGTCTCATTATGAGACTGAATCATAAAATAATGTTTTGACAATGTTGAACCATCATCTATGACTTTGTTTGATCTCCTTGAACCTATATCTTTGGATCTCCAGTCTTCTAGGTAGAGTTGCCGCCACGATGACTTGTCCTCATCCGTAGTCCCATTTTCATTGATGATCTCTCAACTCCCTCTATAATTAGCCCTTTTGAAAGTGGATTTGACACATTATCCTTTGACTTTATATAGTCAATTGTGATAATTCCACTATAGAGTAGTTGTCTAACAGAGTTGTGTCTTCCTTATTTGTGACAAGACTTGCCATTATACGTAACACTCCCAGACCTCCCTATTGCAGCTTGACTATCACAATGTATGAATATATGGGCCATTGGTTTGGACCAAAATGGAATATCTTCTAAGAAATTTTGAAGCCATTCAACTTCTTCACCTGTCTTATCTAAGATTATGAATTCAGACTCTATTCTAGAGAGAGCTATACATGTTTGTTTGGATGATTTCCATGATATTGCTTCTCCAACAATAGTGAAAACATATCGACTCATGGATTTAGTTTCAGTTGACTCATTAATCCAATTTGCATTACTATATCCTTCAACTACTAGATATTTTTTTGTAATGCAAAGCATAGTCTTGATTGTCATCTAAGTATATGAAAAATATTTTCATTGTCATCTAATGATTTTGATTGGGATTATTAGCTTATCTACTCAATTTACTTATAGCGCATGCTATGTTTGGTAGTGTATAGTTCATGACGTACATCAAATTTCTCAACACTCTGGCATAACTCAATTGAGACTGAATTTCACCATTATTCTTAACAATATCAAGGTTCACATCAATTAGTGTTTTTGCACTTTTGAAGTTCAAGTACTTGAACTTTTCAAGTACCTTTTGAATAAAATGAGATTGAGACAATGTTAGACCGTGAGGAGTTTTATGAATCTTATTTCCCAATATCAAATCGATAACTCCTAAATCTTTCATATCAAACTTAATAGCAAGCATACTCTTAGTAACTTCTATGTTAGCAGTGTCGTTACTCATTATCAATATGTCGTCCACATATAAGCATACAAGGAACTCACTATTTGGAGCATCTTTAATGGAACTACAAAGCCCTCGGGCTGTTTCATGTAAATTTCCTCCTCTTATTCTCCATTTAAGAAGATAGTTTTTATATCCATTTGATGGATTTCAAGACCGTATACTGCAGCTAGAGCAATTAGCATCCAAATTGATGTAATTCTAGTCACTGATGAGTATGTGTCAAAATAATGAAGATCCTCTTCCTGTCTAAAGACTTTGACAACAAGTCTTACTTTGTATTGGTCAATAGTTCCATCAACTTACATTTTCCTTTTGAAAATCCATTTCAAACCCAAAAGTTTGTTTCCTGGAGAAAGATCAACAAACTCTTAAGTATGGTTGCTTAAGATTGAATCAATCTCACTATTGACAGCCTCTTTAATTAAGGTTGAGTCCATTGACAACATAGATTCCTTGAATGTTTGAGGCTTATTTTCAATAAGGAGTGTTACAAAATCGGATCCAAAGGAAGTAGATGTCCTTTGACGTTTACTACGCCTTGGACTCTCTTCATTAGGTACACTCTCTTTTGGTTGTTCTCGAGGCCGTTTTGACCCTTCAGTAGATAATATGAGTCTAGTTTTATATGGATAGATATGTTCAAAGAATAAAACGTTATTTGATTCCATTACCATATTTTCATGAATATCCAGATGTTCAGACTTATGAACCAAAAATCGATATGCCTTACTATTTGTTGCATATCCAATGAAAACAAAGTCCACAGACGTAGGTCCTATTTTGACCCTCTTAGGTATAGGAACTTGGCTTTTGGCTAGACACCCCCACACTTTGAAATATTTCAAGTTGGGTTTTATATATTTCCATTTCTCATATGGAATAACATGTGTCTTGCTGTGAGGTACTCTATTGAGTATTCAATTTGCTGTAAGGATAGCTTCCCCCCACAAGTTTTGTGGTAAACCTGAACTTATAATTAAGACATTCATCATTTCCTTTAAAGTTCAAGTTTTTCTTTCTGCAATTCCGTTAGATTGAGGTGAGTATGTAGTTGTGATTTGATGGATGATTTCGTTTTTGAAACATATCTCTGCAAAATGAGATTCATCAGATAGACATAACAATATCTAGTGCAATAGTCCATAAAAGTTATGAAATATCTTTTCCCATGACAAGATACTGTTGACTTTATGTCACAAATATCAGTGTGAATCAATTATAAGGGGTATGAATTCCTTTCATGATATTTATAAGGATTCTTAGTATACTTAGATTCAACACTTACTTGATATTTGATTTATTGCACTCAAAGTTAGGCAACTAATTTAAGTTTATTAGTTTTCTCAAGGTTTTGTAATTGATATGTCACAAACGTTCATGTAATAAATAGTTTGACTCAAGCAAGTAAGATGAAGCATAATTCTTATTCATACATTGAGTTATAAGAGGCCCTGAATGAGGTAACATTTTCCTACATACATTTCATTCTTAGTCACTACAACTTTATCAGAAATAAATACACACTTGAATCCATTCTTGGTCAGAATTTTTTAGAAACTAAATTATTTCACAATTTCAGAACATACGAGACTATGTTTAAAGTCACCACCTTGCCTGATGTCATCTTTAAGTAAATCTTGCCAGTTCCTTCAACCTTTGCAGTAGTAGAGTTATCCATGAACAAGTTCTCGTCCACTGGGCCTGGAGCATATGTCACGACCCGGGAGCACCCCCTAGTCGTAACCGGCGTACTCGACCTCGAAGAAGTCTAATACAAGCCTCTTAGCATTCATTCATCGCATAGACTCTAAAACCATAAGGAATTTAAAACTTTCTTTACCAAGAAAACATTGCA